>CATIWR010335979.1:0-12348 GCA_949677035.1 Omphalea diandra
ATATATATTCTTATATTTAATATTCCATGAATAATAATTATTCCCTTTTATCTCAAAAAAAATCGCTATTCTAAAGAAAAATGAAATGCGTATTGGGATTTTTTTTACAATAAGTATGAATATTTTTGTTCGAATTCATAAAAGAGTACTTAATCTTAAAGTAAAATTAAAAATATCACACATCAAGAATCAAAATAAAGAAAATTCACTTGAACAGTGATTATTTTTATTACTGTATTTATTCCATTTTAATTGTCATCTTTTATTTTAAACTATTTTAAAAAATATAATGAAAATTTATCATTATATTTTAATTTTAATTTTTATATATCCCTCATTAATAAATTTAATTTTATGTTTTATATCTTTTTGTTTTCTTAAAAAATAAAAACATAATTAACTTTATGTTTTCATATGATATTAATGAAGAGTAGATTAGAAAAATTAATATTAGATTATTTTTATTTTATAAAATTAAATATACAATTTGAGACATCTTAAAATTGAATAATAAACAATTAAAATGGAATGTTTGAAGTAATATTTGTTAATTATATTAGCAAAATATTAAAATTTGCAAGTTGCATCAATAAGAAGAATGTTAACTTGATGACTATTTTAAACTACATAATGAATTTATGTATTTAAAGGAATCTAACTACTTAAACATTAAAAATTAACTAGTCTTATTTCCATACTTCGCATAAAAATATTTTTTCTATAACATATTTGTTAAATATAAGTGTTGGCCCTTATGCATCAAGAAAAGGGTTGAATTGGTGAAAATTCAAATTTTGGAGGGAAATTTAAATTTTGGAGGAAAGGTTTGTTAAGCAAGAAATAAAAGAAGTAGAAGAAAAATAAAACACACCAAGATTTATAGTGGTTTGGTTATTAATCAACTCTACATTCACTCCATAATTCTTCCAATTAGGTGTTTCAATAATGTCCAATGGTGTTTTAAAGCTCACACCTAACTTTACAATTTATGTTCTTATAAAGGCTCACACAAAACCCCACCAGTGTTTCACAATGCTAACACTCAATTTAAATAAGAGTTTTCTATTGGATCACTCTCAAACCCAATTCTAAATTTAAAGCTCACACCAAACTTCGTACAAGTCATTAACAAAGAGTAATGAAGAGATAAAAAGTTGAGAAACAAATTTGCAAGAGTTTTATCTTAGTAAATGCTATTTTTTTTTACATTTATGTCCATTTGGTAGAGTATTTATAAATTACTCTCACTAAAGAGACATTAGAGACAAAACTATCTCATAATCTGCAAAGGTTGTTGGCAAAATTTAGCATTTAATACTTATTAGACACATGTTACGGTCAGTACTAATGTTTGGCCTTAAATTTGTCATTTCGTGATCAAGATTTTTATCTGTTTCTAATGAATAATACACGTGGCAACATGAGATTAGATCTACATTAAACTATCCGTTGGAACACTATTTTGTGCTTCAATGATCTCGATTGCTCTGTGGAGGTAGTGGTCGCAACATAAGTAGCAGTTAAGACTCCTGAAACACAAATTGGACTGTTGGTCTTTGAAAATTTATCATAGTATCCATATAAGTATCACAGTTGTGATACTTGAATTTGTAAACGGCTCCATAAACACGTGACAATCTTTGATTGGATGGCTAAAATGCATCAACGGAGTTTTAATTGTCACGGTCGAAATGCTCACCAAAACGGATATCACAAAATCAACTATCTAAAATTTCTTCAAGATTTACCTTTGTAGTGGTCAAGACTTAAAGGTAGCAGTCGCGACTCATGAAGCAACTTTGGTTTTCTTTTCTATTCAATGTTTAATGTTATTCTAACTTTATTTCTATAATCATAATAATTAGATAAGATGATTAGTATCTTTAAATCTATGCTATCAAGATCAAAAGATAGTTTTAACATAGGTTTGACCAACCTAGTCCAACAATCTCTCCTTTTTGATTTTGACAATCTAGATTGAATATGCAAAGAATAAAGTTGAAATGATTGAAATGCTCCCCCTTAATATATATTATACTCCTCCTTAACCAATTACATATAACCTTTCCCCCTTTGTCAAGATCAAAAGAGAGGAAAAATAAGTACAATAACAAGTACAATGATAAGGAATTATATGATGGCGATTAGTTGTGAATTAGTGTGACATAATTAGAATTTTTACTAAAAAGGGAATATCATCCATCAAACCAAACTATCATTGATCAACCATAGGAAAAAACATACTACGAATTGTCATTAAAAAGAAACAAAGATACATAACACAAAAAACATATAAATATGTTTGATCACACACTTAGGACAAAATTAAAAAAAGATTAAATAGAAAATGAAAACAAGAGAACATAAAGAAAACTAGAATGTAAGAGGGGAGCCATTATCATCCACTTCAAGCTCTTCAGTATCTCCTCTTTCTTCTTCATCACCTCGCTCTTGAACTTCATCTCCTTCTTCTTCTTGGTCACCCTCTTCCTCTTAGCATCTTTATATTCATGAAAATTAAGAAGATGGCATGGGATAGCACTAACTTTTTTTTGAAGATCAACTAAGTCACTATAAAGGTGAGATAGAAGAAATAATATTTTTTTGAGCATTCTCATCAACTTATCAAACTTTGCTTGATGGAAGGAAGCGAGATTTTGGAAGAATATTTAGAGGATGAGGCCTTAACCTTGCCCCTTACCCTTACCACCTTAAGGAGGTGCTTCTTAAGGGTCAACTCCCTCTTCTTCTTTAATGGCAAGTCTCTTTCTCTTAGAGGCATATGAGACTTCTTAAATCTTTACCCCTTGTGCCCCAAGTAAATATTCATATGTTTTAGGTTTAATTACTTTGGCATTGAGTAAGTAGGTGAGGTCTATGAAGTTTTTCCTTAGATCATTAAAAGGGGTGAGTATAAGAAAAGATTCTTCAATTTGAGGAGTTAAAGCCCCCTACTTCTCTATAAAGAGTAGTCATAAGAGATGGAAGGATCAATTGGGATTGTTTGGCTTACTCATATATGCCAATTGGTCAATAAGAAGCTACTAATTTATATAAGGACTTTGTTCATTAGACAATATAGAAGGGTGAGGTCCTTTGGGATATTTTCTTATTGCCATTACCCTTTACATTGAAGGAGAAGGTGATGATCCTATGTAAAATCCAATGAGACAATGTTTGGATGTTTTTGGCTAATGATTTTTTGGGATCATTCCTTTTCTCAATGGAAATTTTTTTCTAAAAATCAGAGTAAATGAAGTTAATAGAAGAAAGATGGCAAGGGTATTAGTAATTCAAAGGGAGTTTGAAGAGAGAACAAAATTAAAAGTAAGAAATGGAATGCTTTTTACCCATGCACTTAAACACCAAACCATACATATCTGGTTTTGATAGAACATCCTTACGAATCTACATTGTGCACATGAATTCTCTTACCACCACTTTATCTCTGAGTTCATTTTGATATATCATATCAACCAACCCAAGTTGCTTAGAAATTTTTGAATTCCTTCGTGAAGATGAAGATAAGTGAGCATGAAATTAGAAGGAATTTTGCTAGATTGAGTCACCTTTTTCTTAATTACCTCATAGTGATCTTTTTCTTCTTTGGTGACACCTTTCATTTTGTAGAAAGGAATTGTGGGTCTAAGAGGAGGTAAAGGGATAGGTTATGCCTTTACCTTTCTCTAATCTTGTGAACCTTTTAAGACCTATGAAGATGATGGAAAAGGGTAAAGAAGGGATGAAGATAAAAGATGAAAAGAAGAATGAGAATTTTAGAGTTAGAAGAAAGAGAATTTATGTAAAATGGAGAGTGGTTCAAAAGAGGTTTAAATAGGCAATAGAGGGGTGTGAAGATGTCAAAAAATAGTCTGAAATGCAATAAATGAAGAAATTAAACCATTTGAAGGTCATGGCAATTATTGCCCAACAGTTACAGATGGTCGTGGTTGCTACACCCATGTCGCAACGGCTACATCTAAAAATGTGAGTAATAGCTACGAAACCCTTAATTTGAAATTTGAAAGATGTCATAATGGCGACTACCCTATAGTGGTCGCAACTTAGGAATTTTCAAAAAAATAAAGTTTGCCTTGTATGTCACAATTGCGACTCTATTACGGTGGTGACTTTGACAACCCTTTTAAAAAACACTTAAAAACAAGTTTGAACATATTTGGCCTAACCTTGGTGTGATCAAATTAATATTATGATGATAATTCAAGCAATTTGGTTTAGAAAAGCACAATTGCTCTAAGAATGAATACATCTACAACAATTAACATAACAAGTTATCATGTTATCCACAATCATACAAATAATCAATTAATATTGACAAAGTAAGTATGCTACATAAAGTGAGATCAATTTTCACCCTAGGGCGCTTCCATCTAGCATTCCCTCTTGATGGAGTTTATCCTTTCTTCATTAAGGCATTTGGTAAAAGTATTCGTAAGTTGGTGATTAGTGTTAATAAATTGTAGCACCACATTACCACTGTGGATATGATCTCTAAGAAAATGATGTTTATATCAATATATTTACTTTTTAAATGTTAGATGGGATTCTTTAAAAGATTTATTGCACTTGTGTTGTCACAATTGATGGGAATATTATTAACATTTTTGCCATAATCCTTGAGTTGTTGCTTCATCCAAAGAACTTGGGTGCAACAATAATCCACCATCGTATATTCCACTTTGATGGTGGATAAGACAACTAAAACTTGTTTCTTACAAAATAAAGAAACTAAACATTCACCTATGAATTGGTAAGTTTAAAAAGTGCTCTTCCTATCCATCAAACTATTGGTATAATCCACATCTAAATATCCAAGAAGAATAAATGATGAATATCTAGGATACCAAGGTCCTAAATGCAATGTGCCATATAAATACTTAAGAATTCTTTTAATGGCATTCAAATGAGATTCCTAAAGGCAAAATTAGAATCTAGCACACATGCAAACATTAAACATAATGTCGAGTCTATATGCAATAAGATAGAGGAAAGAGACAATCATACCTCTATACTTCTTTTCATTAATGGCCTTACTCAATTCATCCTTGTTTAGCTTGACAGTTGCACTCATTGGGATTTTTGCTACTTTGCATCCATCCATAACAAACCTTTTGAGTATATCCTTTATGTATTTGGTTTGGTTGATGAAGATGCCCTCTTTAGTTTACTTGATTTGAAAACTAAGAAAGAACTTGAGTTCACCCATCATACTCATCTTAATCCCTAGTCATACACTTAGCAAATTCTCTACAAAGAGATTCATTAGTAGTACCAAATATAATATCATCAACATATATTTATACAATAGTATATCCTTGTGTCTTTTCACAAATAAAGTAGTATCAATCTTATTTTTATCAAACTCATTTTATAAAAGAAATGAACTAAGCCTTTCATACTAAGCTCTTGGACCTTATTTTAAACCATATAAGGCTTTAGTTAATTTAAACACATGATTTGGAAAAACACAAGACTAGAAATTTGGAGGTTGTTCAACATAAACTTCCTCCTCAATGAAACCATTTTTAAATGCACTTTTCACATCCATTTGAAAAAGTTTAAAGTTTATGTGGTAAGTAAATGCTAATAGAATCATAATAGCCTCTAATCTTACTATGAGGGCAAAGATTTCATCATAACCAATGTCTTCCTCTTAGTTATAACTCTTAGCAAACAATCTAGCTTTATTTCTTCTAATGAAACTTTGCTCATCTAACTTATTCTTAAACACTCATTTGCAACCTACAATCAGGTGTTCCTTAGGCCTAGGAACAAGTTTCCAAACTTTATTTCTCTCAAATTAGTTGAGTTTCTCTTGCATAGCAATCACTTAATTTTCATCATCAAAAGCCTTGTCAATTGATTTTGGCTCAATTTGAGAAATAAAATCAAGATTATTATCTAAAGCATATAATTGCACTCTAGTACTTACTTCCTTTAACGTCTCACCAATGATAAGATCTTTTAGGTGATTCTTGTAGCATCTCCAATCCTTAAAGAGTCCTTGAGTTTGGTTTTCCTCTTGTTGAGGTTGAGGTTCTTCAACTTTTTATGGTGGCTTATTATCATCAAGATCAATCACAATTTCTTTAGGAGATGAATCAGGCTCCATCTTCTTAAAGTCACCTGCAAGATCATCTATAAGAGAACTTTTTCTAAGATCAAGTTTTATAGACTCATCAAAAACAATATTCATAAACTCTTCAACACCATAGCCTTTTTGTTAAACACCCTGTAGGCTTTGCTAATGGTGGAATAGCCAAGAAAGATACCCTCATCGATTTTTTAGGCAAATTTTCCAAGGTTGTCCTTGGTATTAAGTATGTAGCATTTGCACTCAAATACTCTAAGATATGAAAGCTTGGGTTTTCTTCCTTTCCATAACTCATAAGAGGTTTTATTTAGAATAGGTCTTTTGAAAACACAATTGGCAATATAACATGAAGTATTGATGGTTTTGGCCTAAAAGTAATTTTGCAAAAAATACACATTAAACATAGTTCTAGCCATTTTTATCAATGTTCTACATTTCCTCTCTATAATACCATTTTGTCGTGGTATTCTATGAGTAGAAAAATTATGAGAAATCTCATTCTTTAAACAATAATTTTTAAAAAATTCATTTTGAATTTTTTTCCATGGTCACTCTTAATAGAAGTAATAAAGTAACCATTCTCATTTCGAACTCTTTTAGCAAAACTTTTGAAAAGCATCAAAAGTATCACTCTTGTAAGGAACAAAAGATATCCAAATGAATCTAGAGTAGTCAACAATTAGGACAAATATATAATCCTTTCCACCAAGACTAGCATTCCTAGTCGGTCCAACTAAGTCCATATGAATGAGTTGAAGAGCCCTAAAAGTACTTATAACATTTTTTGCTTTGAAAGATGCCTGGTGTTGCTTCCTAATTTGACAAGGTCCATATGTTTTGTCCTTTGTGAACTTAAGCTTTAGAAGATCCTGTACTAGCTCTCCTTTTGACAAACTTTATAAAAGCTCCATAATAGTATGTTCAAGTCTTCTATGCCAAAACCAATATTCATTGCTAATAGAAATAAGACACTTAAAGGATTTCGCTAGTCAAATTGTCTAAGTCAATTAAGTAGGTATTGTCTCTCTTTTCACCCTTAAACACTACCTTTTTATCCACCAAGATACCAATCCCGACATTCTCTAGGGTCAAAGGTGACTTTATTACCTTTGTCACATAATTGACTCACATTCAAGAAATTATGTTTCAGTCTTCCAACTAAAAGAACATTATCAATAAAAGACCAACCTTTCTTACCAACAATTCCAATGCCATTACCTTACCCTAGGCATTATTTTCAAATGTGATATTGCCACCATCCTTTTCTTTAATGGTTATATTAACTTTTTATTTTCAATCATGTGTTTTGAGCACCCATTATCCATATGTTAATCATTATCTTCTTTGGAAGTTTTCAAGCATTTCTATAACGCAAAAATAATTTACCTTTATTTAGGTACCCATGTATACTTAGGTCCTTAATGGTTAGGCTTAAAAGGGCCCTCTAATTTAAGTTGTGTCTTCCTAATGTAACAAAAGACATTAATATGTCCATACCTCATGCAATAGTGGCATTGTAGATTGGACTTATAAGTCTTCCTCCTATGCACATCTTTTGTTTGAGTAGGACACGTTAATATGTCCATGCCTCATGTAATAGTGGCATCGTAGTTTAGACTTATAAGTGTTCCTTCTATGTACATATAATATAAGGTATGTCTTCCTAATGTAGTAAAAGACATTAATATGTCCTTGCCTCATGCAATAGTAGCATTGTAGTTTGGACTTATAAGTCTTCCTTCTATACATTTCTTGTGTATAAGTAGGAGATCTTCTCATACTTTGGTTATGAGAGTGCATGCAAATGTATGAGTGAAGAGGAGTATAAGAGCAGTTTTTGTGTGCATGCTTTTGAGCATGCCTCTTGGTATAAATATATGCATGATTTGCTCTTTAAGGCTTAGCTCTTGAGCCTTGGGGAGCTTTTCCTTTGCCATTAGGCATAGGTGGCTTAGTGCTAGAACCACTTTTCTTCCCAACAACTCAATACTAGAAGTTTAAGGCATACATGCTTTGGTGAATATAGGAAGAGAATATGTAGATGAGTAAGCTCCATTAAAGGCTAAACCATGTCTCACAAAGGATGGTCTTTGAGATACAATGAGAGCACTTAAAACTTCTTTCCTTTTATGAAATCTTGAGATGAAATTCCCAAGCTCAATAACTTCACCTTAAAGTGTCATTTTCTTTTCTTAGAGAATCAAGAGAAGATGAAGATTTAGAAAGATTTTCTAAAGATTTTTTGAGTTCTTCATTAAAAGTCCTCAAAAAATCACTTACAAGATCATTTAAGTTTTTAAATTCATCCTCAAGTTTTGAACATTTTTTCTTATAAGTTTTCATTTGAGATTTGTATTTATCACATTTCAAGATTAGAACTTCAAGAAACTTGTCATCCACATCACTTAAGTCCATATATTCATAACAATAATATGAAGAAATACTTACCTTATTAGAAGAGTCCTCTTGAGCCATAAAGCATAGGTTGGTAACTTATTCATCTTCTTCTTCCTCACTTAAGCTATCATCCCATGTAGCTTTGAAGCTCTTCTTTTTCTCCTTGTCCCACTTTTTTTTTTCTTTTAGAGCTTGGGACATTCAAATTTAATGTGACTTTATTTTCCACATTCATAGTAAGTCATTCCATTCTTCTTGTCTTTGAAATTGGGAGATGTTTTTTTGAAGTTCCTCTTATCTTTTCTTCTCTTTATGAGCTCTTTGGTCCTTTTTTAGAGCATGGCTAGCTCCTCTTCCTCTTTCTCACTCTCATTACTATCATTAGAGGCAACTTCGACCTCTTTATCTTTGCTTGAGGATTTGAGAGCAAAAATTTTTTTTTCTACTTTTTCATTTTTTTCTCCTTGCCCTCTCATTTTCTTAATCTCCTCATCCTTCTTCAAGGTTAGCTCATGAGTAAGTAACTTGCCAATAAGGATATCCATTTGCACTAAATTTATATAGGATTCTTATATGCTATAAACCGTAGCACTAAATTTCTCAAGAGGAAGAGATTTGAGAATTTTAGTGTTTACCTTGTGGTTGGTGAGCATTCTTCTAAATTTCTTCATATTTGTGATAATGTAGAGAGTCTATTTATTATGTCGATGATGCTTTCACTTTCTTTCATCATGACCGGCTCCCACTCTATTACATACATCTCCAACCTACTTGATTTTACAAGTGTAGTGCCTTCATGATAATTCTCTAATACCTTCCATATCCCATGAGCAGTTAGGCAATGTTGCACTCTACCAATTTCCTTTCTTGATAAAGAGTTAAGGAGAATGGTCACTGCCCTTTTATTCTTTCTATTTGAATTTTTATGTGTTTTCACTCATTCTTCCCTTAGAATTAGTTCTTCATTACCATTTACCACTTTGGTTAGAGACTTTAATTCCTTTGGTACAATGTCACATAAATCTATCACATCTATCAAGGTAGATCTTCATTTTATACTTTCAATGAGTATAGTCAGTTCCATCACAGTAAGGCTTAAGGTGAGTGTGGATTTTTTCTTGTTTCATGATCTTTTCTCACTCAACTAAGGCTTTGTTTGAGATGAAACTCTGATACCACTTATTGGCCCTTGTGAAACAAGAAGAGAGGGTTGAATAAGTGGGGAATTTAAATTTTAGAGGGAAGGTTTGTTAAACAAGAAATAGAAAAAGTAGAAGAAGAATAAAACACACCAATATTTATAGTGGTTCGCGTATTAATAAATCATACATCCACACTTCAATTCTTTCAATTAGGTATTTCACTAATGTCCAATGGTGCTTTAAAGTTCACACTTAACTTTACAACTTGTGTTTTTATAAAGACTCACAAGCAGCCCTACTCGTGTTTCACAAGGCTAAAACTCAATCTGAACAAGAGTTTTTTATTAGCTCACTCTCAAACCCAATCCTAAAGTGTGTTTAAAGCTCACACCAAATTTCTTACAAGTCAATAACAAACAATAATGAAGAGAGAGAAAGTTGATAAATAAATTTGTAAGAGTTTTGCCTTAGTAAATGGTATTCTCTACATTTATGCCCATTTGGTGAAGAACTTATAAATTACTTCCACCAAAGAGACATTAAAGACAAAACTATCTCATAATCTCTAAAAATTGTTGGCAAAATATAGCATTTAATACTTGTCAGACACATGTCGCGGTCACGACTAATGGTTCGCTCTCAAATTTGCCATTTCACGGTCAAGATCTTTATCTGTGTCTAATGGTTAATACATGTGGTAGAATAAGATTGGATCTTCATCAAACTATCTGTTTGAATCCCGTTTTGTGCTTTAATGACTCGATCGCTATATGGAGGTGGCGGTCATGACATAGGTAGCAGTCAAGACTCCTAAAACACGAACTAGACTGTTGGTCCTTGAAAATTTTTAGCGGTCTCTATATGAGTGTCGTGGTCGTGACACTTGAATTTGTAAATGGCTCTATAAATATGTGGCAATCTTGATTGGATGGCTAGAGTGCATCAATGGCATTTTGATTATCATGGTCGAAATGCTCACTGCAACGGGCTCTACGAAATCAAATGTCCAAAATTTCTTCAAGATTTGCCTTTGTAGCGGTCAAGAATTAAAGGTAACGGTCGCGACTCATGAACCAACTTTGGTTTTCTTCTCCATTCAACTTTCAATGCTATTCTAACTTTATTTCTGTCATCACAACACTTAGATAATATTATTAGTACCTTCAAATCTATATTATCAAGATCAAAAGAAAGTTTTGACAAAGGTTTGACCAACCAAGTCCAACAATAAGAAAATATTTATAAAATCTTTTTGAAATATAAAAATAATATTAAATTATTAATTTTTATAAATTTATCTAATTTCTTATTTTCATAAAATTATGAATATTAATTTCATATAAATAAAAATTTTTTAAAAAATAAAATGATATATATATATATATATATATATATATATATATATATATATATTAAATGAATAATTTGAAAAAAAAATTCTCTAAATATTTTTTCTATGTATAAATTAAGGCTAACTATTCAACTTTCAATATATAATATATTCAATATTAAAGACTAATGAAATTATTATAATTGATTTAATTATGAATATGTGAAATATTAAATACTTCATAATTATTTTAATTTTAATTGTCATAAATATAAAATAAAAAGTAAAATTTTAAATTCTAAAAAATTAAAAAAATGTAATAATGATTAATGTAAAAAAGAAAATGTATCAAATAAAAAAATGAATTTCTTCTCTGCTTTGACTATATATATTAGATTTATCACCATAATGGAAAACTTAAATTCGAAAACCTGAGAAAGCCTGAAGTACATAAATCCCAACAAAATAATAGAAATGGCATAAAATAAAAGTAAAATACGATTGATAAATCCAAATCTAAAACTAAAAGGAGACAGATTTATAAATATAGAAAAACAACTTTTATTAAAAAACAGACTGACCATGGCCAACCTATGAGAAAGGTCAGTGGCGGCCGAAAGCAAAAGAACTCGTAAAAAAATAGATGAAGTGAAGTGAAGGAGGAGAGAGAGGGAACCGAATAATTTTGGGTTCTATGTTCATTAAGTGTTTTTTCGATTTGAATCCATAATTTTATGACTTTAATTCTAGTGAAAATTTTATCTACATTAAATATATACGCTCAACTAACAGAATAAATATATTTATATTAAGTGAAAGTGTTTTTATATTTTAAAAATATAAAATAATTTCATTAGATAATTATATAAAATTATTTTATATATTATTATATTATTAAATGAATATAAAAAAATAACATTCACTCGACATAAATAAATTGTTGCCCTCAATTAAAATGTGATCAATGGAGTTATGGGCTTGTGATATCTTTTGTGGGCCGATATGGAAGACGATCAGTGTAGGTCTATTTTAACATGGACCTGTGATGGGTGGGCCTATTAAAATTATTATAAATAGGTTAGGTCCCCTCTCTTGCCTTCATAACAGAAAACCCGAGTTGCTACACCCATTGTAGCCGTCTTCGAGAAGGTCAAGGAGAGGAAGATCTAGCTTTCCGTTTTCAACCGTTCTGACGAATTTTTCAAGTGTTTTATTTTAGTTTTCGGGATTATGGCTCAAAATAATTTGGGATTCAACGCGAAGACAGGTACACAAATTTATTTTCGTTCAGTAATAAGGTTTTGGTGTTCTATAATTATGTACAAGATCCTATATTAAATATTTTACATGTGGTATCAGAACTA
>CATIWR010336025.1:0-42766 GCA_949677035.1 Omphalea diandra
CATAGCAATATCACATATAAAAATTTTCACTTTAAGGAACTTCCATCAAGCATTCCCAATTATCTCTTAATAAAGTTCATCCTTTCTTCATTTAGAGGTTTAGTGAAAATATCTGCAAGTTGATGATTTGTGTCAATAAATTCTAACACAACATCACCCTTTTGCACATGATCTCTAAGAAAATTATGTCTAATATCTATATGTTTGCTCTTAGAGTGTTGGATGAGATTTTTAGAGAGATTAATAGCACTTGTGTTATCACATTTAATAGGAATGTGATCAACCACTTTGCCAAAATCCTTCAATTATTGTTTCATCCAATGGACTTGGGTGCAATAACAACTCGCAACCACATACTCGGCTTCCGCTGTGGATAAGACAATCGACACTTGCTTTTCATTAAACCAAGAAACTAGTCATTCAGCTATAAATTGGCAAGTTCCATAAGTGCTTTTTCTATCTAATAAGCTACTTGCATAATACGCATCCAAATATCCTACGAGACTAAAAGAAGAATTCCTAGGATATCATAACCCTAAGTGAAATTGTGCCATGCAAATATTTAAAAATCTTCTTGACAACATTCAAATGAGACTCTCCAGGAGAGGATTGGAACCTAGCACATATACAAACACTAAACATGATATCTGGCCTAGAAGCAGTAAGATAAAGCAGAGATTCGATCATACTTTGATATCTCTTTTTATCTATCATTTTGCCAGATTCGTCCTTATCTAGCTTGATGGTACTACTCATTAGAGTTTTTGCTACCTTATAACCATCCATGCCAAATTTCTTGAGTATCTCCCTTGTATATTCGGCTTGGTTGGTGAAGATCCTTTCCTTGGATTACTTGATTTGTAGACCGAGAAAGAACTTGAGCTCTCCCATCATGCTTATTTCAAATTCCCTAGTTATACACTTAGCAAATTTCTCACAAAAAGATTCATTAGTAGCACCAAAAATTATATTATCAACATAGATTTGAACAATTAATGTGTCATGTTTGTGCTTTTTAACAAAAAGTGTGGTATCCATATTTCCTTTTTCAAAATCATTTTTCAAGAGAAATGAACTAAGCCTTTCATACCACGCTCTTGGAGCTTGTTTCAAACCATATAAGGCTTTGTTCAACTTAAAAACATGGTTTGGAAAATAATGTGACTTAAAACCAGAAGGTTGTTCAACATAGACTTCCTCCTCAATGATGCCATTCAAAAACACACTTTTCACATCCATTTGAAAAAGTTTAAAATTCATATGACATGCAAAGGCTAAAAGAATCCTAATGGCCTCTAATCTTGCTACAGGGCAAAAGTTTCATCATAGTCTATGCCTTCCTCTTGGTTGTATCCTTTAGCAACCAATGTAGCTTTGTTTCTATTGATGAAACCTTGCTCATCTAACTTATTCTTAAACACCTACTTACAACCTATAATTAGGTGTTCTTTAGGCCTAAGGACAAGTTCTCACACCTTGTTTTTGTCAAATTGATTGAGTTTCTCTTGCATAGCAAGTACCCAACTCTCATCATCAAGAGCCTCATCAATTGATTTTGGCTCAAATTAAGAAACAAAAGCAATATTATTATCTAAAAGATTAAGTTGAGATCTAGTACTTTCACCCTTAGATGTATCACCAATGATCAAGTCCTTGAGGTGATACTTGGAAAATCTCTAATCCTTGGATAGATCTTGGCTTGGTTCTCCTTGTTAATGATGTTGGTCTTCATCTACTCTTGATGAATCACCTTCTTCTTTATCTTTTTTTCTTGTAAAATTTTCTAATTCCAACTTCTCAAAGTCACCTATAAGATCATCAACAAAAATACCTTTCCCAAGATCAAGTTTACTGGATTCATCAAAAACAACATTCATTGACTCTTTAACTACCATTGAACTTTTGTTAAAGACTCTATATGCTTTGCTTATGGTGGAATATCCTAAGAAGATACCTTCATTGGTTTTTGAATCAAATTTCCTAAGATTATCCTTGGTGTTCAAAATGGTGCACTTACATCCAAATACTTTTAGGTATGTTATCTTGGGTTTTCTACCATTTCATAACTCATAGGCTGTTTTATTGAGAATGAGTCTTTTAAAAACTCTATTTACAATATAACATGTAGTGTTAACGACTTTAGTTCAAAAGTAATTTGGTAGAGAATACTCATTGAACATTGTCCTAGCCATTTCCACCAATGCTTTATTTTTCCTCTCTATAACACCATTTTGTTGTGGTGTTCTAATAGCTGAAAAATTATGAAAAACTTCATTCTCCAAGCAAAAATTTTCAAAAGACTCATTTTGAAATTCCTTTCCATGGTCACTTCTAATAGAAGATATGAAGTAACCTTTTTCATTTTGAACCCTTTTTGCAAAGCTTTTAAAAACATCAAATGAATCATTCTTATGAGGTAGAAAAGATACCCAAGTAAACCTAGAGTAGTCATCTATAAGGACTAGTGCATAATACTTTCCACCTAAGCTACCACTTCTAGTGGGTTCTATCAAGTCTATATGAATGAGTTAAAGGGGTCTAGTTGAACTTACAACATTTTTGGCTTTGTGAGAGGCATGGTGTTGCTTCCCTATTTTGCATGGACCACATGTCTTGTCGTTGGAGAAGTTTAGCTTGGGAAGACCTTCCACTAACTTTCCTTTAGGTAGGCTTTGAAGAAGATCCATGCTTGCATGTCTAAGCCTTCTATACCACAACCAAGCTTCATTGCTCATAGACATAAGACACTTAAAAGATTGGTTAGCTAAATTGTCTAAGTCAATTGAGCAGGTATTGCATTTTCTTTCACCCTTGAAAATAATCTCATCATCCACTCAAGTGGTGACTATGCATTTCTTAAGATCGAAGGTGACTTTGTTACCTTTGTCACACAATTGACTTACACTTAATAAATTATATTGTAAGCTACTAACTAAAAGAACATTATCAATTAAAGAGCAACCATTCTTACTAATGGTTCTAATGCCAATTACCTTACCCTTGGCATTGTTACCAAATGTGACATCTCCACTTTTTTTTTTCTTTTAATGCCATGAATAACTTCTTATTTCCAGTCATATGCTTGGAACATCCAATATCCACATGCCAATTGCTTGATTTAGTAGTAGCCATACTCCCCTACACAATAAAAATGAGTTACATTTTCTTAGGTACCCAGACATACTTGGGTTCTTGAGGGTTAGAAGATGAAGGATCCTTTAGTTTGAGGTGAGCCTTCCTAATATAGCAATGAATATCAATGTGTCCAAATCTCATGCAATAATGACATTGGAGTTTGGACTTGTGAGTCTTTCTCCTATGCACAAATTTAGTATGAGTAGGAGGCCTTTTCATACCTTGGTCATGTGAATGCATGCATGAACATGTATGATGAGTAGGAGTAGAAAATTTTTTTATAAGAATGACCATGCTTTTTATTATACATATAAGCATGGTTAGCTTTTTGAGTCTTGGTTCTAGTGCTTGGGGGAGCCTTCCTTTTACCCTTAGGCTTAGAAGGCTTAGTGCTAGGAGCACTTTTCTTCCCAATTACCTCTACCCTTGAGGATTGAGGTTTTGAGGATCTAACAAATATAGTTCGAGAAGATGAGGAGGCTCCATTGAAGCCTAGACCATGTCTAATTAGTGGAGTTCTTTGTGACACAATCAATGTGTCCAAGGCTTCTTTTCCTTTATGCAAATTAAAGATTAAGCTTCTAAGCTCAATGACTTCTCCTTTTAGAGTGTCATTCTTCTTTCTAAGTGAAGCCATAGAAGAAGATGAAATAGAAAGACTATCCACTGATTTTTTGAGCTCATCATTAGATGCTCTCAATTCTCTTACAATGTCATTGAGGGATTTATATTCATCCTTTAGCATTTGACATTTTCTTTTGTAAGATTTCATTTGTGACTTGTATTTGTCACATCTCATGGTTAGCGCCTCTAGAAGCTCTTCATAAATCTCATCAAATTCAAAATAAGAATTAGAATGAGAAGAAGTACTTACCTCATTTGTAGAGTCTTCTTGTGCCATGTAGCAAATATTGGCAACTTCTCCTTCTTCCTCTTCTTCACTTGAGTTATCATCCCAAGTGGCTGAAAAACTCTTCTTCTTCTCCTTGTCCCATCTCTTCTTCTTCTTCAATTTGGGACACTCATACTTAATGTGGCCTTGCTTGCCACATTCATAGCAAGTGACATCATTGGATTTCTCTATTGGACTAAGAGTTGTCTTCTTGAAGCCTTTTCTTTCTTTTTTTCTTTTGATCAACTTCTTTGTCCTCCTTGAGAGCATTGTTAGCTCTTCTTCTTTTTTGTCACTTTCTTTATCACTTAAGGTAATTTCTACCTCCTTCTCTTTTGTTGAAGACTTAAGAGCTAGGGTCTTCTTTCTTTTTTTGGTTTATCTCCTTGGCCTCTGAGCTTTTTCATTTGTTCATCCTTTTGTAAAGCCAACTCACGAGTCAAGAGTTTGCCTATCAAGAAGTCTATTGACACCTTTCCAATCTCTGGATTAGACTGTTGGATGCTGCACACTCTAACACCAAATTTATCTAAAGGAAGGGTTTTGAGGATTTTTGTGTTTACTTCATAGTTTGTGAGTGTTCTTCCGAATTTCTTCATGTTGGTGACGATAGATAGGAGCCTATTCGTCATTTTGGTGATGCTTTCATTGTCCTTCATTATGAATAACTCATATTCGGTTACGTACATCTCTAACCAACTTGACTTTACTAGAGTTGTGCCTTCATGGTAATTCTCAAGTGTCTTCTAAATGGCATATGTTGTTTGACAATGTTGCACTATTCCAATCTCTTCTCTAGAGAGAAAGCTTAAAAGAATGGCCATTGCCATTTTGTTTTTGCCATTTGATCTCCGGTGAGCTTTAACCCATTCTTCTCTTGGGATAAGTTCTTCACTTCCATCCACTACCATAGTGGGTGGCTTTCATTCTTTTACCACCACATCTATGTCAAGATAGATCTCCATTCTATATTTTCAATGAGTATAGTCAGTTTCAATAAAGTGAGGCTTGAGGTGTGAGTGGATTCCCTCTTGTGCCATGATCTTTTACTCACTAATAAAAGTTTCTTTGAGTGTTTAGGCTCTGATACCACTTGTTGGCCCTTGGCACCAAGAAGGGAGAGGGTTGAATTGGTGTATAAAAATTAAAACAAGATGATAACAAAGAAAATTAATAGAATGGAGATAAGATTTATAGTGGTTCTGATATAATTGATCCTACGTCTACCCCCCAATTCTCAGCAATTGGGTGTTCCACTATCTTCTAATGGTGTTTTCAAGCTCACAATAAACTTTTACACTTGTGTTTTGAAGGCTCAAAAACACAAATAATAACCTTTACACTTGTGTTTTCGAGGCTCACACAATAACCTTTACACTTATGTTTTTAAGGCTCACACAACATTCTCTCTTAGTGTTTTTACAGGCTCACACTACAACATTTAATAATGGTGTTTATGCTTACACCAAGCAATCACCTAAAGAAGAGAAAAGATTGAGTAGCAAAATTGCAAGAGTTTGGGTTACAAATTAATGAATTCTCTTGCATTTACATATGTTTGATGAGGTATTTATTGCCTCTACCCACTAAATAGATGTTGCAATAAAATTGGTAGCAAATCTTCAAAGTATGCTAGATAGATTTTTGCATTAAATGCTTATCAGGCTTCATTCACGGTCGTTACTACTCTTTTGCGATAACGATTTTTCAATTTCCATACGGGAGCCAAAACTTGTGGTGAAAAACCCTGTTTGTGTCTAACAGTTAGTCCATGTGTCATCTTCCCATTGGTTCACCATGAAAATATAGTTGTTGCCTTTTACCTGCTCATAAAAGTAGCAGTCGCGATTTTCCTTGTACAGGCCGCTACTCAGGACGTGAAATCGTCTGCCAAATATGTTCATCTTCTTCCTTATGATTCGCGGTCGCTACCCACAAGTTGCTATCATGATTTTTGTCTTTCAACGATCACCTGGGACACTTGTCAAGCTATGGTTGTAGACTTGATTCTCTCTTGAGTTACTTCAAATTTTGCGGTCGATATTGAGGCATGATACTCAACCCGAATTCATCTGTTACTTTGGCTCTCCTTTCTTTGAATTGGTCACGGCAGAGAAGTGGCTCGTGAATCCATCTGTCCAATTTGTCAACATGCCTTAGTCTAGTTCGCGATCGCGAATGTGGAGGCACTTTGCTTTCTTTAAAGATCAAGGACTTCACCCAATTTCAAATATAGAGACTAGCTAAAAACTACAAAACAACACTTAATTGAATCATTGGAACTGATCAATCTCCTTTGTCAAGAACAACAGTGGTTTAAGACTTAAAATTAACCATCCTAGTCCAACAGGTTTAATGCTAGGGGCACCTCTCTTCCCCATTACCTCAATACTTAAAGTTTGAGGTGTTGATGCTCTAATGAATATAGTAGGTGAAGAAGTAGGTGAAAAGGCTTTATTAGAGCCTAAACCATGCCTAACTAAAGGAGGTTTTTGAGATACAATAAGTGTATCTAAAGCTTCCTTCCTTTTATGAAATTTAGAGATGGAATTTCGAAGTTCTATAACTTCATCCTTTAAAGAATCATTTTCCTTTCTCAAAGAGTTAAGAGAGGATTAAGACTTAGAAAGACTCTTTATTGACTTTTTGAGTTCTTCATTAGAAGTCCTCAATTCACTTACAAGATTGTTTAAGGAATTAAATTCATCCTCTAGTTTGGAACATTTTGTCTTGTAAGTTTTCATTTGTGACTTATATTTGTCACATATCAATTTGAGAGCTTCTAAAAGCTCATCATATATATCATCAAGTGCATCATAATCATCATAAGAATGTGGAGAAGTACTTACCTCTTTTGAGGAGTCCTCTTGAGCCATGAAGTAAAAGTTTGTTGCTTCATCTTCATCACTTGAATCATCATCCCAAGTAGCCTTAAAAAACTTCTTCTTTTCCTTATGATGATAGGAAGATGACTTTCTTTGAATTCTTCTTTCTCTACTCCTTTTTATCAACTCCTTGGTCCTTCTTGATATTTTAGCAAGCTTTTTTTCTTCTTTATCACTTTCATTTGAGTCACTTGAGCATGAATAATCTTCTTGAGCTTTGAAGGCCATATCTTTCTTCTCCTCTTTGTGTCTTTGTTCTTTTAGCTTCTTCATCTCTTCATCTTTCTTGAGAGCCATCTCATGAGTGAGAAGCTTACCAATGAGAACATCGGTTGGCACTTTCCCAATCTTTGGATTGGACTCTTGAAAGCTGCATACTCTTGCACCAAATTTATTTAATGAAAGAGATTTAAGGATTTTAGTGTTTACCTCATAGTTGGTAAGAATTCTTCCAAACTTTTTCATGTTTGTGACAATAGAGAGGAGTCTATTTGTCATTTCGGTGATGCTCTCATGGTCTTTCATCATGAAGAACTCGCACTTTGTCATATACATCTCTAACCTACTTGATTTCACAAGAGTTGTCCCCTCATGATAGTTTTCTAGTGGTTTCCATATGACATGTGCAGTTTGATAATGTTGGACTCTTCCATTTTATTCTCTTAACATGGAGCTTAGGAGAATAACCATTGCCCTATTATTCTTCCCATTTGCCTTCCTTTGTGCTTCACTTTATTCTTCTCTTACAATTGCCACTTCTACTCCTTCAACTATTTTTGTTGGAGGTTTTCACTCTTCAAGTATAAAATCACACAAGTTAATGAGATTGCTATCAAGATAGATCTTCATTTCATGCTTCTAGAGAGTATAATCATTGCCATCAAAGCAGAGATTAAGATGAGAGTAGACTCCTTCTTGTGCCATTGATCTTTTCTCACATAATTAAGGCTTGAATTGAGACTTGGCTCTAATACCAATTGTTGGCCTTCGGGCACTAAAAAGGGGGGGGGGGGGGGGTTGAATTGGTGGCAAATTTAAACTTGTAATTTGGAGGAAACTCATAAAAATGAAAGATTAGAGAAAGGGGTAGGAGAAGAATGAACACAAGAGTTTTATAGTGGTTCGGGTATTAACCAACCCTACATCCACTCTCCAATTCACCAATTGGGTATCACTCTCCAATTCACCAATTGGGTATTTCACTCAATCACTAGTGTTTTACAAGTTCACACTCAACTTAGTGTTTAAGCTCACACCAAACCTTACAACTTGTGTTTTCTAGGCTCACACAAAAATCTCTTACAAGTGTTTTAAAGGCTCACACTAAAACCTATACAAGAGTTTTCTAAACAAGGGCTAACTCTCAAACCTAACCCAAAAGGTATTTAAAGCTCACACCAAACTATATAGAAAGAAATAAAGAATTAAAGATGAGAATTAACTTAACAAGAGTTTTGGCAAATATCAAATGGTTATCCTCTTGCATTCAAGTCCATTTGGTGGTGTATTTATAGGCAATAACCACTAAAGAGACATTACAAATAAACTATGTCCAAATCTCCAAGTTGTGTTAGACATATCTTACAGTAAATGATTGTCGGATGAAATTCACGGTTGCTATTTTTGAACTGTGTCTAACGACTTGTCCACATGGCATGAGACCATTTGTCTTTCCAAAAACTAGCCGTTAGATCTTTCTAACGGATCTTAAACTTCGCAGTCGCTATTTTCCTTGTCGGACGCGATTATTAACGTGAAATCGTTTGTCTAACATGAGGATGTTATTTCTGAAATTCGCAGTCGCTACTTTTGAATCTCAACAGCTACTTTTTTGAAATTTACAGTCTCTACTCCAAATTTGTGGTCGCTAATTTGGAAGACAGATTTTCATACTTGGAGTTTCTTACTTCTAATCACTTCTATTCAACTCCTAATGAGATTCTATCTTAATATCTACAAAAATAGTACTCAAAATTGGTATTAGAACCTTTCAATCTATATTGTCAAGATCAAAAGAGAGCTTAACTTGATTTAAGTTTGAATAACTTAGTCCCACAAGCTTAACTACTAAGAAAATAATAACTACAAATGTAGTCACTAAAGGGCTTAGCTACTACCAAAAAAAAAAAAAAAAGAGTTTAGTCACTACTTCTTTTTGTGCAATAGGTAAATTTGATTTTTTCTAGCGCTTTAATTTCTATATTTTTATCAATCAAATTTTATATCTATTTTATTTATTTTTTATATATCACATAATAATATTTAAAATAACTAAACACGATCCTAACTATTTATAACAATCATATTTGACATTTTAAGTATTATTACATAATTATATATAGTAAATGATATGAATATAAAATTGATATGATGAAAATATAAAAATTACATCAGCAACATTACCTATGAGCATTTACAGAGAAATATCCAACATGATTAAATATCATTTTTGACAATACTATAATTAAAAACAAAAAAATAACTTCAGCAATAAAATTTAGTTTAGTAATTGTACTAAGAAGCGAGACATGATAAAAATTATGGAGATAGCATAACCTATTATAAAGATAAAAATATAGCTCTATTTATTTCACGAAAAATATTTTATAGCAAATATTTTCCTTATCTTTTGATGTTTGATATACTTAAAAAAATTGGTCAATAAAAATATTTTTTTGATTAATAAAAAAAATGATTTTCTATTTTCAAAAGAGGAAGTTATCTAAATAAAAAAATATATATACAAACACATATATTTATTATTATTGATCATTTTTTATTACTGACATTCATCAATGATCGTCATCAGCTAATGGTAGTAGTCGATGATAGGTGAAACTCAAAAAAAATTTTATTTTTAATGTAGTTTTTCTTATATTAAATAATATAGTCTAAATTTTATTATGATTTTATAAATTAAAAGAAAACATATACATTTATAATACATTCTAAATGTCAAAAAATATATTTCTTAGTGAATGTTTTTTTCAATAATATTTTTTTAAAAATTTTTTATAGACAACTTATTTCTAGAAAACAAATGAAGTCTATATTATCATTATCTTGATTTTACACATTTATCAACACTATTCAATTATCAAATATCTATTAAACACTATTCAATGAAGTCTACATCATCAATTATCAAATAAATAAATCATAAAAAATTTAAATTAAACATTAACAAGTATAAATATAGACAATAAAATAAAATATAATTACTTTAAAATTACCAAATTAACTACACAATTTCAATTAACAAAGAATTAACAATTACATATTTTTAACTAGCAAAACATTAATAATTATATATTTTCAATTAACAAAATAATTAAAGGAGGGAGAATGCAGTGGTGGAGGTGGTGATGAAGAAAGTGGTAAAGGAGGCAGAGGTGGACGCAACAAGGGAAGTGACAGTGGAGGAGGCGAAGGTAGCGACAAATGGTGGAGGAGGTGGGGGCAGGGGTGGAGAGAAGAAAAGAGAAATCAATAGAAAAAGAAGAAGGTAGATAAATAAATGGAGAAAAATGAAGAAAATAATGTGAAAAATGAGGAGATAAGAAATAAATAGAAATTAATAATTTTAGCAATGGAAATTTTCATCGCTAAAATATAAATTTTGTCGCTAAATAATAAAAAAATATTCAAAATTTTTATTTTAGAGCTAAAAAATTAGTGATAAAAAATTTCATTGTATTTAGTAGCAAAAATGACATTGGTCACTAATTTTTCCACTTAAATAATTTTCAAATTTTGTTTTGGACTAAAAAAAATTAGTGACAAAAATTTTTGTCACTAATTAATGACAAAAATAAATCCATCACTAATCCTTTGCTAATTAGCAATGGAATTGAATCCGTCACTAATTTTTCGACCTAAATAATTTTTAAATTTTCATTTTGAAGTAAGAGAATTAGTGACAAAAAATCTCTCGCTAATTAGCGACAAAACTAAATTTGTCATCAAATTTTCTCCCCAAATAATTTTTAAATTTTCATTTTGAAGGAAAAAATTAGTGATGAAAAATTTTATTGTTAATCAGGTGCTAATTAGCGATGAGACTAAATCTATTGCTAATTTAGCAATAAAATAGAAATGCCATTAATTAGCTATGAAATGTTTCTTGCTAATTTTGTGATGAAACTTGCCATTGCCAATCCGTTGGTGCAGTCATGGCGCCAAACTGGCACTACTTCTACAATGAAATTTCTTGTTGAAATTTATATATGACGCTAATTAGTGATAAAAAATTTCATCACTAATTTAGTAACGAAACTTTTTGTTGATACAGTCATGATGCTAAATTGGTGCAACTTTTCTGATGAAATTAGTGAGACAATTTATATCCATCATGAGGGCTAAGCAAGTCCGTTATGAATTAGCAATGAAAATTTTTTATTTTTATAGTGTGAGTAAAAACTTAGTAAGGAGATAATCAATAATTAAAATTGATTGCTAAATATATAAATCAAACCATTATTCAAATAATTATCTCAAAATAAAAATATTAATAAATTGTGTAAATAACAAAAAATCATTTTCAAAATAATTATCAATATCTTTTCAAAGTTTCAAAGTAATCGTGTGTGTGTGTGTGTGCATATCACTGGACAAATGATAATTCAAAAAATTTTATCATTTTCTAATATTCGTAATTTTTTGTATTCAAAATAAAATAATTAAAATCTTCAATAAACTGTAAAATCAATAAAATATACTAATAAAATAATATACACACTCAACTATGTAATCTACTGATCTCTAGCAAACAATTGGTGCAAAAATGTCTCATCTTGCAACTCAAAACATGAATATTAATTATGTGCACATAGACCTAATACCTTCAACGGGCAGCTATCCTATAGACACCACAAAAGCATGAGTGTTATTCCAAATACAATGTAATACACATATTTGTGTAACACTCGATGTTTAAGGTGCGATCAAATAAACAATATAATTGAGTGCATACCATTTTATGTAGTTGTAATATTACTTTAAATTAAATTTCTATATGAAATTTATAGAAGAACATACTCCATTTAATAAATCCAAAATATTTGTATCCCCTTTAATTTCAACATAACATAATTTCATTTCAAATTTCACATTTAAAAAATTATTCTAAGTTCACGTTTAAAAACTTATTCTAAGAGAAAGCAAAATTCAAAATCATACATAAAAATAATATTACAAATATATCCAACCTCTATAATTTAAAATCAAAACACTCTCTTCATGTATAAAAGTAGAAGAATCACTTAAATTGAGATATGAATCTAAAATATACTTATTCACTCATCAAAATTTAATATCAAACTAATCATTTTTTGAAATAATTCTAGAAAATGATATTTAAATCTAAATTCAATTTAAGGTGTACATAAACAATATAAAATAAAATACTGTATTATAAAACTATTCATTCACCTAGAATGCAGTGTTAAAACTGACTATTCTTCTAATTTGATTGCTAATCTCATTATAAATAAATTCTCCAACCCTTCACCCTATGATCATATATATAATATAATTTAGAAATCATTTCCATCTACCTCCTTATAGTTCTTATCTAATTCTAATCTTATTTGTAATAATTCTATTCATTTATCTTCCTATTTAAATTAATTAATCCTACCTAAAATTTGACATAATCTCCTATTGAAATATTCTCTTCGTAAAATGGGTCCAACTCCCGCATGAAATCACAATATATAATATTCATTCGAAGCTTCCATTCATTCAATAGATTCTTCACTTCAATGGTCCATAATTCTATTAAATTTAAAATAAATATCTAAAATCCTCAATTCAGTGTCTTGTGCATAATTCCCATATTAATCTTTAATTTTTATTATTAATCCTCATAAATTTTATTAAATAAACTAACTTCATTAATTTATCTAACCTTTATAATTAAGTCCCATAAATCTATTTACTTTTAATTAATTCTCTAATATTATCATTTCGGTCCAAAATGTTATGAATGTTAAGGGGAGAATGTTGTGAATGCTTAGAGAACATGTGACCCCAAGGCATTAGACTCACTCCTCTACTTTGAATTTTGTGTTTTGAATGATAACAAAATAATAATAAAATCATGAGAAGTTCTAATGTATGTATTTTAGTGTTTTTGTTTAAGTGTTGCAGCCTGATCCTTTCAACTGGCGTTGGACATTCGCAATGGGCGTAGACCATTCAACGGGCATTGAAAGATAAACATGGGCGTTGAATGAATGTTGCAAATAGCCAAAGGATTCTCGATCTCACAACGGGTGTTATCCCTTTGCAATTAGCGTTGGAGAAGTGCTCTAGTTTGAGCTATGCACTCTAGACCTCGCCACGGGTATTGATATAACCTAGCAATATGCATTACATCTTCACAACAGGCATTGGAAAGGTACCCCAAATTGAGCTTCACCTTCTGGACCAACCAGTAGGGGTTGACATACATGCAATGGGCATTGAGATGTCTCCAATGGGGATTGTGAGACCTCCAACAACTATTAAAATATGTGCACTGACTTTAAAAATAGAGCACAAAGTTCAAAACTTTCTGAAAATGAACAATAAACATTATTCTTACTCCAATGGGCATTGAAGTCAAAGCTAACGAGCATGGAAAAAGGATCAACGGGCATTAAAAGTATCCATTGCAAGTTCAATAGGCATTGTTGAGGATCAACTGGCATTGTCACTTATAATAGCTAGTTTTATATAAAAGTCATTAGATTGAATATCAATTATTCCAATAGCTAGTTTTGTAGTTTGGATATATAAGGAGCTTTTGTGAAGACGAGATTTGATGATGAAACTTTAGAGATCACCTGTGAATAATTTGCAAACATTTAATAAACTCTTTGTGTAAATCTTTTGGTGTTGCTTTTGTATTTTGGTACAATGAGGATTGTTTTTATTACTCTATTGAAAGTAGGTTTTTTAAGCATTAAAAGCATAATTTTAACCTAATTTGAGAGGCATTGACACTACTTGGATCTTTCTTTGCTAGTGGTTGTAAAGGTTGGTATTGCACCTAAAAAAATATCAAAGGTTGGGTTGACTCTTTTATTCCTTGTAACAGAGAGTGATTGTGAATGTTGTCCTTGAGCCTATAAAAAGGAAGGTTGTCCTTGAGTCTTGAAAAAGGAAAGGTTGTTCCTGAGCCTACAAAATGAATAAAAAGGCCTAAGTGAAAGTTTGAAGAGTAAAGTAGGCACATTGTTGAACAATTATAAAATCTCTATGTTGATTTGTGTGTGTTGCTTTTGCAATATTTGGTTGTGTTTTTATTTTTGTTAGCAACCCAATTCACTCCCCCTATTGGGTTGCCTCATATGCCATCATATTCTAACAATTGGTATCAGAGGCTAACCTCTTTTAAAGCTTAATTATAAGACGTACACGATCATGACAAGCATTAGGTCTTCTTATTGTGGAAGTTTTCTAAAAAATAGACTAACTCAAACCAGGAGAATCAGTATGTCAATGGAGATGGAAGACCATTGTCAAGAGGAAAGAAGAAGAAGGAGCTTAATGAATTCCACATCCTCAAGTGATGATGAATTCTCCTGCAATAGAAAGCTAAATAATAGGAAGGCCAAAAAGAAAATGAAAGTTGGATGTTTAACGGTCATAGAGGATGAATCAAACAAAGGCTCTCCAAATGAGGTATGCAAACTTGATGATGATACCAATAATATGTTGCAGTAGAAAATCTTATTGCGGCCATAAAATCAACAAATAATGATTTGGATAAATCTTTTTATAGAAATAAGATCTTGAGAAATGAAAATGAGTCATTGAAAAATAAAATTTCCTCCATTTCTAAAATTAAAGATGAGCTTCTTGAAGAAGTTGACAATTTCAGAAAAAAAAAAAAGAAATTGCTTTCAAAAGTATTTTTCTTAGATTCAAATGAAAGTTAAAAATGAAAATTGACGCTTTGGAAAGGGAAAATAAGGAGTTAAATTTTGAAAAGAAATTTTATGAAACTCTTTCCAAACAAAATGATAGTTTAAAAAAAGGAGGTCTTAGACTTAAAAAATTATCTTTCAAATTTTACTAAAGGAAAAGAAAATTTGAATTTACTTTTGGGCTCTCAAAGAAATATTAGTGTAAAACATGACATTGGATACAATCATGTCTCTTCCTCCACTTCTAAAAATGTGTTTGTTAGAGCTTCACTTCTTAGGATACTTAGTATCCAAAGTGTTGAATCATAAACCTCTTCACAAAAGGCTAATGTTAATGCAAAGCCTAAGGGGACAACACTAGCACATGCATACACTAAAAAGCCTAAGAAAAAGGCTAATCATGCTTTTATGTATGCATCTCATAAGCCAAGAAGACAAAATGTGCTACACTCTGTACCTAAAAGAAAAATTACACATGTTCACTCTCATTCTTAGGTGTATATACAAAAGTCACATGTGTATGATCATAATTGTTCACACACTCACTCTCACAGGCCAAAGGCAAATCATGCCTTTATTTATAGAATCAAGTATGTGAAGAATGCACAGGTTCCTTCATGTTTAAGCATTAATCTTTTAGGAAGCCACCTCACACTTGTTCTACAAATGAGCTTAAGAAAACATTTTTTTGGTAATGCTTTTATTATGGAAATTTTGGCCATAAAGCATACTTTTGTTACACTAGGTTGAGAGATAGACATGTTTATGCTGCTAACCACTAAGGACCCAAAAGAAAATGGAGACCAATGAAAGTGTAATTTTGTAGGTTTTTAAACTCTTCACCTTTTGCTCAAAATGGAGAAACAAATGGTGAATAGAGCTATAAAATTTGAAGAAGAATTTGTATTTTTGGAAATCATAAGATGTAATGTATCTCTATCCCTTCTTATTATTTGTCATGCTTATGCTAAGGGGGAGTTTGAATTATGAACTCTAAAAGTTATTCTTCCTCTCTTATTTTTCTCACTATGTGATAGAACATGTGCCTTTAAGTATGTTAATTAAATTATTGTTTGAATATCTTGGGAGATTTATTAGAAAAAAATATATAGATAGGGAGAGTTTTTTTTTTTATTAAGTATTTTGTATTTTAGGTGTTTCTTTGAGAATGTTAATCAAAATTCTTTTAGATGAGTATCTTTCTTTTGCTTTTGACAAAAAAGGGAGAATACCTAGTATATCTTTCTGTCATGATGACAAAAAGGGGAAGAATTTTTATGGATTCTTTGATTAAATGATTGATTGCTTAAATTGGTATTTATATGGTATCACTTATTTGATTGGTTACACTTGTTTGAAATCCTTTAGTAGGATAACATTTAGTATGTGCTTAACATCAAATAATTGGTATCTTATGTGGTATATGTGATATCCAGCCTTGTAAGCATCATTTGTATTTTTATACTGTAACATTTGGTATCCTATGTGTTTTAAGTTTTATATTTTTGGTATCAAAGTATCTTAGTTTTATCAACATTCAAAAAGGGGGGAATTATTGTGAATGCTAAGGGAAGAATGTTATGAATACTTGGAGAACATGTGATCCTAAAGCATTGGACTTGCTCCTATGCTTTGAATGATGTATTTTTGAATGATAACAAAATAATGACAAAACCTTAAAAAGTTCTAACGTCTGTATTTTAGTGTTTTTGTTTAAGCGTTGTAGCCTGGTCCTTCCAACAGGCGTTGGACATTCGCAACGGGCATTGGAGAGATTATTATGATTACTTGAAAAACATGTGACCTAGGTGTTTTTGTTTAAGTGTTGCAACCTGGTTCTTCCAACAAAAATTGGACATTCACAATGGACATGGACCATTCAACGGGCATTGAAAGATGAATAATGAGCATTGAATGAATGTTGCAAATATCCAAAGTCTTCCAGATCTCGCAACAGATGTTGTCCCTTTGCAACGGGCATTAGAAAAATGCTTTAGCTTGCTCTATTAACTTTGGACCTTACCACAGGTGTTGTGGTTTCATAGTAGGCGTTAGAAAACTGCCCCAAATTGAGGTTCACCTTCTCGACCAACCAATAGGGGTTGACATACACGTAATGAGCGTCGAGATGTCTCCAACAGGCATTGAGAGATCTCCAACAACCATTAAAGAATGTGTATTAACTTTGAAGTATAGAGCACAAAGTTCAAAGCTTTTCAGAAATGAACAACAAACATTATTCTTACTCCAGTGGGCATTAAAGTCAAAGCCAACAAGCATGTAAGGAGGATCACAGGTGTTAGAAGTATCCGTTACAAGTTCAACGAGCATTGTCACTTCAAACGGCTAGTTTTGCAAAAAAATTATTAGACTGAATATCAATTGTTCGAATGACTAGTTTTGTAGTTTGGGTATATAAGGAGTGTTTCTAAAGACTAGATTTGATTGGCAAAACTTTAGAGGTCACTTATGAACCACTTGTAAACATTTAACAAGCTTTTTGTGCAAACCTTTTAGTGTTACTTTTATATTTTGGTAAAGTGAGGATTTTTTTTTTACTCTTTTGAGAGTAGGTATTATTAAGCGCTAAAAGTCTAATTGCTGCCTAATTTGAGAGGCATTGACATTGCTTGAATCTTTTCTTACTAATGGTTGTAAAGGTTGGTATTACACCTAGAAAAATAACAAGGGTTGGGTTGGCTCTCTTGTTGTTTGTAAAAGAGAGTGATTGTAAAGGTTGTTCTTGAGCCTATAAAAAGAAAGGTTGTCCTTGATCCTATAAAAAGAAAGGTTGTCATTAAACCTTCAAAAGGGAAAAGTTGTTCCTGAGTCTGCAAAAGAAATAGAAAGGCGTAAGTAAAAGTTTGGGGAATGGAGTAGGCACACTACGAAACCATTATAAAATCTCTGTGTTGAATTGTGTGTGTTGCTTCCGTAATATTTAGTTGTGTTTTTATTTTTGTTGGCAGCCCAGTTCACCCCCTTCTTAGGTTGCCTCATCTACCACTCATTCCTAACACAAAATTCTATCCTTGTCTCAATATCCTTAAATAACATCAACAATCATGATTAATTATTATCCATCTTTTTAAATTTAATCTCAATTCAATAAACTTTCTCAAATCACAACTAAATCTCAAATTAACTTAATTACCCTTAGAATTATTCCATTAATTCCATAAAATACTTTAATAATTTCATATTCCTTAATAATTATATTAATTTTAAATGATTTCTCTAATTATAATGAACTATTTTACAATTTAATCCTCAAAGTTCTTAAACTTTTCTAAACCTTTCAATTAAGTACGTTTATTATATTTTGTATCCACGATTAGCATCATTACCTTAACCTCATCATAATATCTTAAATATATTCATAACCTTTAATACTTCTCTTTAATTAAAATTAAATCCTTATTTTCTTAATATCCTTAAACTTTTCATATCTTTTCAATTAGGTCCAAAAATTAACTTCAATTCTTTCATCTATTAATCAGTTAATATCATCATAAATCTATTTAGTCTATTTTCATGTCATAACATGTCTAACAAATATTCATTTCATAATTTAAAACCAAATTACAATTATAAAAAATTGACAAAAAATTTATAAAACCTCACCGAGACATTTATAATGCATGAGAATTGCATCATCGTGATTATGACGATGAATAGAGCATTCTGCCCTAGAATATCATTGGGCCTCATTAGAGCCACCACAGGAACCACCACGTATGTGCGATGGCTAGAGTTTGTTGTCGATGACTGATGATGACATTGTCTATGCCAAAATTAGATCATCCTTTCAAGAGTTCATAAGAGGTTCTTGTGTAGTTCAACTACTCTTCGAATGGTTGAAATTGGCTAAATACTATGAAAAGGGTTAAAACTTTGACTGATTGTCGCTACCGATACAAGTTATTTTCAGTTACGAGTCAGGTATCAAATCAAAGCAGGCTCGCCAACTTTCTAATGCCACCAAAGGGATATGAAGATTTAAAATTTGATGACTAGAAAATCACGTTTCCGCTTTTATTGGTGTCCATGTGCCATTGTCGATGCTTTTACCACCACCAACCACCTCCTACAAGTGAGAGGAGTTAGTGGCAAGGGTTATGATGCTTTATAGTGGTCGAAGTATGGAGGAATTAAGGAGGCAACCCCTCCTCCTCTTCTCTCTCTCTCTCTATCTCTCTTTCTTGCCATTTTCTTTGCATGGGGCTGCTATTTTTGGCTTGTGATTGGTCTATATGGGACCAATCACAATCATAAGATTTTATTATTTTTTATATTACGAATACATATATACACATAATTAAAATCTTCAAAAATAATTCTAGCTATATTTACATGTAAATTAAAAATAATTTTTTTGAATACCATTTTAATTATTGTATCTTAATTTAAGATAATTTATTATTATTAACTCTACTTAAAATAAATTATCACTAGAAATATATCATAAACACTTTATTATTGAAACTTATTTAAAATATTTATAACAAGAATTATCATTAATATTACCTTTATAAAATACCCACATATGTTTAATATTCATTAAAATACTTACTCAAAATTTAAATTTGCATATTATATATAAAATTTTCATCCATACAACATGATTATATTTCAAATTTAAAAATATAATATAATATCATAATCATATTTACTTAAATAAATTTAAAATCTACTTTAATATCCTTATTAAAATTAAATTAATCACAATATTAATTATATATATACACACATATATTCAAATTATTTTTCGTAATGAAAAATTACTCTTATATTATTTGAATACTCAAATTAAATTTAGAATTCAAATAATATCACAAATAAATATATGTCAATATCTCAAATATTTATGGTTATATTAAAAATAAAATTTATATATGTTTTTTTTATCGAAAAGCTCGTATAAATAACATTAAGAGAAAGGAACATCCTTTAAAACCAAAGCATCAATAAAACTAGGAACTTCCTCAATGAGAACAACATCTTCATTGAGAGAAAAAGTCCATTGAGCCAGATGATGTGCGACAACATTACCAGATCTGGAAACATGAAGATAATCAATAAACTCAAAATTAGCAGCTTCAGCAACTATATCCTCGACAACCAGATAAGCAGGACTTAAATCATGAGATGCAGCATTCAGTCTATTAATGATGGACAAAGAATTTTATTCCACTACAAACTCATGAGATGCAGCATTCAGTCTATTAATGATGGACAAAGAATTTTATTCCACTACTAACTTAGTAAACCCATATTCCTTAGCACAATAAAGCCCAAACAAAATTGCCAATCCTTCCGCTATTTCAACATCAGCACAAAGGCCTTCATTTCTCCCCGCAGATAACATGACCTGACCTCTTTCATTTCGAACAACCACCCCAAATGCAGCCCTTCCATCTTTAAAACAAGCATCGCAATTCAGTTTGAACCAACCCGTCAACGGCGGGGACTAGCATTGCTCCATCCTGACCAAAGGTCCTACTCACATCACAGGAATTACTTGGTGATTATATAATAGCCTCAAACCACGATCCACAACCTCAGCTGGCTGGGCAGCTTTATGGTCATGAATCCGATGATTTCTTTCATTCCAAATTCCCCACATAATTGAAGCCACCATTTCAAACTGTTGTTGCGTTACCTGTTCATGTAAATAATCAAGCCACTCAACAACTGACCACACCATGCATGCACCCGAATGTGATCCCACAAGAATCCCGTGACATTCCAGCTTACTATAACAATGAAGGATATCCGAGAGCACTCTCCAGAGAAAATGCTTCAACTTAGGAGGTAAAGAAAGAGCCTAAATAAACTTCCATAGTCCAGTAGCTAAAATTGAGGAGGATACAATCAAAGACCTTGATTGATTGAGCTGCATTGCAATAAAATACCCAGATTTAACCTCAAAACAATCGCTCTTAGAAAAAGGCCAGTAAAGCAAGTCCTTAGGAAGTCTAGTGCTGAGTGGAATTTTAAGAACTTCTTCAACTTCAAAAGGGAGGACTTGGTAAGCATTGACCATCTCCTCATCTTCAAAAGAGGGTCAATAAATTCAGATAACCTAGCAGTCCCATCCAAAAAATTGGAAACCAAAGGGCGTTTAGCATTCAGCGTAGGAACCCAATTATCTTCCCCAATCCTAATTGTCGAACCGTCACCTACTCGCCAAATCAGGCCTTTTTCAAAACACATTTCCCTTCATTCAAACTCCTGACCTAACTACAATGAGTTGAGACATGTGAATCCAAGAATTCACAAAGAGGAAAATATTTACTCTTGAGCACCTGAAAGCATAATGACTGGGTCCCAGGTATCAACCACTACCCTTGTTTTGCTAGGAGAGCCAGGTTAAATTCACGAAATTTTTTGAACCCCAAACCCCACACCTTCTTCCCTTCACACAACCTATCCCAGTGGAGCCGATGAATATTGCGAACTAGATTGGACTTACCCCACGAAAACCCTGCTGTCATACAATGTATTATTGCATAATGTCAACGGGAGAGAGAAAACAATCATAACATAGGTGGGAATTGATTGGATAATGGATTTGATGAGAATCTCCTTACCTGCTCGGGACAGGAGCTTCTCCTTCCACCCCTGAAGCCGTTTCCAAACTCTATCCTTGACCATGCCAAAAATAGCACGTTTGGATCTACCAACAAAAGTTGGCAATCCCACATATTTTGAATGGTGAGATACTTCCTGAACCCCCAAAGAAGTCTGGATAGCTGATTTTGTTGCCCCATCAACATTACTGCTAAAAGTGATTTCTGACTTATCAAGATTAACACACTGCTCGGAAGTCTGCTCATATAAAGCAAGATAATGCTTCATTTTGGCACTTTCTCAGATGTAGCTGGCCCAAAGATAATGGCATCATCCGCCAAAAAATAAATGAGCAATCTCATGGCTACCTCTGCTTGCTCGTCCTTCATGAATCTCTTTCTGACCACAGACTCCAGTCAATAGAGAAGATAACCCTTCTGCACAAAGCATAAATAAATATGGAGAAATGGGATCTCCTTGACGAAGACCTCTGCTAGGCTTCACAAAGCCGTTTGGCACTCCATTGATCAGAAAAGAAAAAGACACTGTAGATAAACAAGTCATTGTTAGGCGAATAAAATGAGGTGGAAAAGCCATCTTAAGCATAGCTTTCTCAATGTAAGCCCACTCTACTTGACCATACGTCTTGCTCATGTCAAGTTTAAAACCAAACAGATCTTTTTACCTTTTATCCTATGCTTCATAAAATGAAATAGCTCAAAAGCAATAATAGTATTGTCCGTAACCAATCTACCCGAGACAAAAGCACTCTGAGCATCATTAATCAAATCACGTAGAATAAATTTTAAGTCTATTAGCAAGGACTTTTGACATAAGCTTATACACTACATTGCACAAACTATTAGGACGTAGCTGTTTCATAGACTCGAGACACTTACCTTTAGGCATCAAGGTAATGAAAGAATGATTGAGACCTTCAGACATGACACCATTATTTAGAAAGTCAAGAATAACACCTAGGATATTACTACCAACAATATGCCAAAACTTAATGAAAAAGAGAATAGACATAGCATCCGGGTTGGGCGACTTAGAGGGATGCATTTGTTTCGGAGCAACAAGAACCTCATCACTAGTAAATGGAAGTTGGAGAGATTGGATCATATCAGCATTCAGACGACTAGTAATGGATTCGATTACTGGATCACAAATTAAATAGACAGACCCGGTAAATAGATCAACAAAGTAGTCCCGAACTACTTTAGAAACCCCGCAATCACCCTTCACCCACCTGCCCTCCTGATCGCGCAACCTAGCAATAGAATTCCTTTTCTTACGCTCTGTAGCCTGCATATGAAAAAATTTTGGATTACGATCCCCTTCTGCCAACCAAAGAGCTTTTGAATGTTGACTCCACAACACCTCCGCCTGCTCATCTAACTCCATTTGAAGCTGTTTCCGATGTTCCCTACCTCCAAACTATCCCTGCTATTTGAAGCTGCTTTAATAGGGTTATATGATCACAGATTCAAGACGAAAGATGACAAAATGTGTACTTATTCCATTGTGAAAGGGAGGCCGCACACTTCCTAAGTCATGCCTGCAGATCACCATTGCCAGTCCCTCTAGCCATGCCTCTCTAACAATGTCTTCACACCTTTCAACCCGAACCCACATCGCTTTAAACCGAAATGGCCTACTACGTCTCCTCCTTTGCTGCAGCTCAATAGCATAATCCAAAATAATAGGGCAGTGATAAGAAGCTATCATAGGTAAATGCCTTAACAAATAATCAGGGCGATTAGACATCCATTCATCATTCAATAAGAAGTGATCTAACTTCTCCTTCACATTATCAGTCCCACCTCTTCCATCATCCTAAGTATATTCCATCCCCAAACAACCCACATCCGTCAAGGAATTAAAAGCCATAGTATCTCTGAATATCTGGATATGAGGGGATTGCCTGTTAATCGCACTCTGCTTCTCATAATTATACAAAACTTCATTAAAATCTCCAAAGCAAGCCCATGCACCACCGGAACCACCATGCAATGCCCTTATTGAATTCCAGGTAATATCTTTTAAAGTACTCTTTGCCCAGCCATACACCCTCGTACCACGCCAAGACCCAACAGAACCGCCTTCAATTACTCGAAAAACAATATGATTTTGAGAGTAACCCAAAACAGTTAAATCGATATTCTTGTCCCAGAACAAAAACAACCCTCCAGTTCTACCCTGACAATCAACTGAAGAACAAAAATAAGCAGGAAAAAAGACTCAATACAACGTAACTCGGAGGACTTTAAGTTTGATTCCATTAAAAAGAAAATCTGTGGGCTCCAATCCCAAATTAGTCTCCGAAGAGAACGAACCATCTGTGGATTGCCCAGTCCATGGAGGAAGTTCCAGCTTAAAATCCTCATTGTGTTCGGTGGGACTAGGCCTCACCAGTCTCCACCGATGTCGTAATCAAATCAACATTTGCGTCCACACAATACCATTTCCTATTATGATCCTCAACCACCTCCTTCCCTTCCGTGCGTGCATGCATCTTACCAACCTGAATTTGCTCAAAATCAAACGTATTATTCCTTCACGAGCCTTCCATTTCCAGAATCCTTTTTTCTTTCCCAGTCCAGCACCAATATTGGTTAAATTCTGTCATACTGTAAATTCGTCTGGTGGTCCCAAATGATTAGCACAAAAAACCATAACTGCTGATTGAGGAAGCTTCGTCTCAAGGCCCACAACATCCCCTAGGAGGACCTCCCTCTACTATAATAGTATTGGTAGCAATTGCACCATGATCCGAGGCGCTCGAGCCTCTATATTCACCACCTCCGTAGGTACTGATTCTGTGACATTAGCCTGTGATAAAGGATGGTCAACAAAATTACGCTTCCCCACCAAATCCCCTTCGAGACCATGACTACTGGAAACCTGTAAGTCCCATTTTTTGCTCACTAAGATGTTATTAGTGTCAGGTCTCTCCCCTAGAATACCCTTATTCTTCTCCCGATTCATCGGCTTAGTTTTTGGCGAGATTCGCAAGTCACGCCCATAAGGCCAAGAATCAAATTGTCCATCCCCTATCTCCTCGCATTCCTCTTCAATATGATCTCGCACTCCTCTTCAATATGATCTAATAGATGGCATACAAAGCAGTAATTAGGTAACTTGTCATACTTAAAAGGAACCCACATCTGTTCCCCTTTACTGTTGAGTATCAAAGAACCCCGAACTAGATCCAACAACACTCTAACCCAAGCATACCTGCCCCACTTCAAACAATCGTCCGTCTTTAACTCAAGCACCTCACCAACCTTCCTACCAATCTTAGAAACTGAATAGGGATCCCTGTGGTTCAAGGGTAAGTTATAAATACGAAGCCAAAAAGGGCACCTATTCAATTGCACATTCGAGGGTTGGCAATCCTCATCAACTTCTATCAGAATGATCAGTTTTTTATCAAAATGCCAAAGACCATCACATAGAATTCTGTCACGATCAGCAAGAGATTGAAACTGACATAAAAATACATGCTGGTCTATTCCTTGAATCGAGAAAAGATTTGTCAATCTCCATGCAACGTCCAAAGCTTTCTGCATGGTACTAGGATTGAAGGGCTTACGAGATAACAACCTCCCTACTAGACATAGTTTCAAGTTCAGGCCAATTTCCTCCTTCAAATCGCCCTCAAACCCTAAATCAACCACATCTTTTTCCACCTCACTCAACCTCAGCATACCCAGTTGATTCTCTAATTCGTGATCCATGTAAGTAGTGCAACCCAGTAATCAAATTCTAGCCCACTGAATAACTGAACTCCGAGAGGGCAAAACCTAAGACAATGAGAAAAAAGAAACAACAAAAAACACAAGACAACTCGAACCAGAGAAGAAGGAAAATAAAAGAAAAGAAAGATGAAGAAAAAGAGACCAAAAGGAAAGACAAGACCTAGATCTAGAGTTTCAGGGAAACCCTAGCCTAGAGAAAGAAACGTCCATGTTTTGGGAGAACCTTTTTTTTCCTTCCTCAATACTATTAAAATTTATAAATTTTGAGTGTTACATAATATATCTTCAGGCTTTTTTCAATCAAAATATTGTTAATTGCACTATATATTCCACATGAAATTACTTTGGGACGATAATTAAATTTCATAATTATTTTAAGAAATAATTAAAAAATCAATATTAGAGCAAAAACAAAAGATTACCAACTAATGCTTGCCATCAATTATTCATCATAGATTAGATACAATTTCCACTGAGTTTCAATGTTTTTAATCTATATCAATATTTTTTGTCATGAAGAAGATTGATATACCACTTAATTAATTATTGAGTATACATTTTTTAAATAAAAAAGCAAATTATTACTTTAACCGTCATATGCATTAAAAAGTTTAACCTTTAAATTACGAAAAGGAAAAAAAATTCAATAGTCTTTCTGTTAAGGGCTCGCTCATATCCTCATGTATTAATTTTATGGTGATCACAAGATTTTTTAATTAAAATAAATGTGAAATTCTTAATAAGTAAACTTATATTTGCTTTACTATAATCACACAATATTAATTAATATTTTTTTTGGTAGAAGACAGTATTGATTAATAATTAAAAAATAAAGATATTGAGAAATATTATTTAGGTACATAAGTAACGAATATGAGCCATAATATTCTTAATTAGTTTTCTCAATTAATCAAAAAAATATAAAAAATTTATAATATAGAAGTTTTTCATATAAAAATAATTTAACAAGTTTAATAATATAAGATATTTTTCACATTCATAATAATAAATATTCAGTTTTCTATATGATAAGTAAAAAATTTAAAAAAACTAAAAATATAAAAATATCAACAAAAAATTAAATTGCAAATTTTCTTATTTTTCTATAAAAATAATAATTTCATTAAAATTTATTATACTAATTTAATTATAATTATGATTTTTATTATTTTATTTATTTAAAAGATCTAATGATATACTAAAATTTTTAAAATAATAACATATTATGAAATAATAAAAAATTTTAATAATTTAATTAATCAATTAATTATTTAATAAAAATAAATATTAACTTTATTTAAAATTTGTTATTATAATGACCAATTTGCAAATTCAAAATTAGTTATTTTCTGAATCTTAAAATTATATTAATTGCGATAGTATAATATAATACTATATACAATATTATAGTAATTATCATATTAAGCACGTGGGATTCAACTAATTTGAATAAAATGTTTAAAACTATTGTGTACCATCACAAAAGTAGTCTGCCCTATAATCGGTTAAAGTGACAATATTAGAAACATTAAAGCAAAAGTTTTAATTTTCTGCTATCATCTGAATTTCCAGCACTTACTTCTTAATCCCAATTAAAATTGCCAAACAAGCTATAAGATCGTGTGCTTTCACTTGCTTTTGATGCTTCCTTTTTTGCATTTACAAGTTGTTTTGTAAGTTCTCTCTTCTCCTCTTCCCACCTACGTCGATCTTACTCATATTTAGCTGTGATTTTCTTTCGGTTCAAGCTCATCAGTCTATACCACAGAAACAAAATTCACAATTAGACCCAAAATAAAAAGAAAAGATCAAAGCAATGGTAATTAAAATAATAAACGAGCAATGTTATTTCTTGCTTTTCACCATTATGAACAATGAGGTCAATTCAAGACCAATTTTTTTTTTTAAAGAGCATAATATTATTATTTTCTATTCATTAAATTTTTGAATATATTTCATTTAATTTTTATAATTACACCACCTTAATTTTATAATTATTCGCCTTTCATGATAGTTATATCAACTTTTATCTTTATTTGATCACTTTTCTTTAAATATCTTTATTTTACAAACACAGTTGACACACTTTATTAATGTTAGTATATCCCCATGCGATACTTCACATATTTTCGATAAAGTGCAACAAAAATAAGGGTTAAATTTAACAAACTTAATAGAGCATAGTATAGAGTCATTAAATTTAATGCAACAACTTTTACCTTGTTCTTGGAGTCATCCTGATCAGGATTCTTCTTCTTGATTGAATCCCACGTGCAAGAAAAAAGAAATGCATAGTTTGCACTAATGGCAATGGCAATAAACCATCAGCAAAATATGTGTCTAATGATATGGGATATCTGAAAATTACTTGAACAAGGAGACCGATGCAAGCTAAATAATTCATCCAGATCGCAATGATCTTCGAGCATTTTGTCTCCGAATCGTGGCCATCTCTAGCAGGTTCCTCATCAAGAAGGTTGTTTGTGACAGACAAAAAAACATGGCCTTGCTGTTTTCCTATTTCCATCAACTTTTGTGCAGTAGTCACAGGCAGACTGTCATTACTACTTGAATCCATAAACAGAAGAAAGATCATGCCTAGTGAAAGTAATATGATCCCTACGTAGGAGTAGATTTGGTGCAAAATTAGTAGTAGAACATAGAAAAGCAACGCACTGCAAAGAAGGTTTATGATCTCCATACAAACATAAGTAGCTTCCCTGTAGACTTCAGGTGTTTGTTGCCTAACTGGAGGGAACACCTTATTTCAGGAAGTAACTGTGGTTATATACTTTTCTGGGTTATGAGAGATGAAGTGAAGAATATCATCTGATTTTAGCATTTCTTGATATTCTAATTGAGTATTGCAAAATTCCAATTTGAAAATTACTCTCTTGAGCTATTTTAGCTGAGTGTGTAAACATTCCGTCGTAACTAACTTCTCCGAGAATTCATCCATATATTCCACCTTTTAATATTGGTAAATTCCTATTAATAAAGTTCAAATTTCCTAACCCAAAAACTTCTTTTATTTTTATTTTTATCGTTTGACCTTTGAATGTGAAGTTTTCTCTGATTATTTTTTGCATTAATAAAATTAGCTCACAATGAGTTATGTGTTCTTGTTCCACATGGTATCAACATCATAAATGAAAACACATTAATTTCCCTAATTCACATGGACCAACAATCTTTTTAGAGTAATATATGGATAAAACAACTACAGTTGCTTTGCCATTGAATTAGTACATAGATGTTCAAGTGCTTGCACACATTTTATAATGCGAGAGATCAATAATTCAAATAAAAATTTCGATGTATATCCAAAAAAAAAAAAAATCAGTTAATGCCCAGTAGTAAAATAATACATAAGAGAGAAATATAAAGTCGCGAATTATTCTCATCATCATTATTTATTTATTTGTTGGTTGCCACCAGGGGCAGACAACTATGAACATAGTCTACACCACTACATAAAATTCATGGAAGCACACCATAAGGGGATCCTGGAAGACATGATTTCCCAAAGGCAGAAAAACCGCATTGATGATTTCTCAATCAATTGCGTAGGAATTAGCTGAACAAATAATAGTTGTTTCTTTATGAATCGCAAATTTCTTATATATCAATCGAATGTAAATGACAAAACAAAGCATAACAAGTTGAATATGTAGCCTAAGGCATGAAACATGAAAGAAAGAACCAAAGCAAAACTATATCAAAGAAATGGCATCCTTGCTGCTGATCCCAATCTAGCTCTCCTTATATTACTCGTCCTCTTCATACACACCATTCCAACAAACACCAGCAACCCAGTCCCTGCTAGAGTTCCAATAACTATCCCTGCCTTCTGCCCACCACTTAGTCTTCTTGAAGAGCCTTTGTCTTGTGGCGGATCAACACTAGGGGAAAGTGAACTTGGTGTAGGTGGCGGAGGTGAAGGAAACACCTTCGGTATTGGCGCAGTGGGAGCAGGTGAAGGTGAAGGCGAAGGTGTAGGTGAGGGGGAAGGGGAAGGGGAAGGCGAAGGTGTAGGTGAGGGGGAAGGGGAAGGGGAAGGCGAAGGTGATTTTTCAAACGAAGCAGTCACTTTATGATCATCAAAATCAAAGAAACGTACAGGTAATGATGATAGATATGGAGAAGTTTCAAGTGCAAAAGAGGAGGTGGAACGTGTGCAGTGAAGCAATAGAATGAGAAGAAGAAAGGATGGCTTTGGAGGAATAGCCATGATGAGGAGCTGATAAGCATGAAGGCTGCTGCATGGGAATTTATCAATGTGGGAGTCTAGTTTTTATTTCCAGGAAAATGTTACAAGGGACAAAAATTAGCACACACAACATTGTTAAGATCGAGCTTCACCAGCTTTTGCTTGTGAGTCACATTTGTATAAAATTAATGGAAACTTGGGAAGCCGGCTAATATTTATATTTGATAACACAAGATATTCCAAAGCTTTATTGCATTCGCTAGTGTAGTCACAATGATAGTCCAAAAGGTTACATCTCAAAGATATTTGTTTGATTGTTAATTGGATTTATAGTTCACTACAAATGTCATTGTTGCGTGAGGATAATTAGTTCTTTGGAAATGGGGTGTTGTTGGCGGACGAGTGATTTTATTTGATGGTATTGGACTCATCTATAGTTTGATAGGATCAAATCTAGAGTTGACTTAATGTGACATAAAATTTAATTTTTTAAAGAAATAAAATTATTTTATTAATAAAAAATTAAAAAATAAAGATACAAAACAGTACAAAGTAAGAATTTCACAAATAAAACTTTCCAGTAAAAAGAAATCTCATCTTAAAATATTAAATCGAATTTCTGAAATTTTAGATTTATCAATTGGTAGTAGGTATGTGTAGTTCATTTGGTGACAATTTTTAGTCACTTTCAATATATGTTGTATTTTTTCAAGTTCGATTTTATAGTCTTCAAATATAAATCTATTATAGATGTTAAGACTTACACTTCTTGAACTATCTTCTAATTATAACTTCAAAAACTATATAATTACAATGAAATTTTTAAAATAGAAGCGTAAATACAAAAAAAAAAAAAATCAAGATCACAATGGTATATCTAAGGAGATAATTAAAAATTTCACCAAGTAACATGACTCTTTATCCAATAGATCAAAACAAAATTTAAAAAATTAAAGAACAATAAAAAGAAATTAAGCTATTATAGACAATTAAAGGTCAATGATAACTCTTGACTATTGCAAAGAAGAAACTTAAAGAAGAGAAAGGAGAACATGAGAGAAAAGACTAGAGTTTTTTCCTCACAAAATTTGATATATAATACTACTTTATCGTTAAAAATATATTTCTAAGATTTATTTTACAAAATCTTACAATATATATATATATATATATATATATATATATATATATATATATATATATATATATATATATATTATAATAGTATGTAGATAATATATTAAGAATATTATAATTATAATATTTAATATTTAAAATATTGTAATATTAATATTAAATATTAGTAATATTATTAATAATACTAACAAATATTTAGTATTAATAAAAGAAAACAAATATAATATATAAATATTATTAAATATGTAATTTTTATCAATAAAACATAAATTAACAATCAATAATGAATAAAATATTAATAATTCATGATATTAAAAGTTTATAGTATAATAATAATATAATATTACATTTTTTTATTACACACCAAAATGTATAAATACTTGCTATTAAAACCAAGAGTTCGAATTTTATATTTGAAAATTTACTTCAAAAACTATTGTTATGTATATATCTGTTATCTTTTAAAGAATCCCATACGGTTTGATTTTCAATGGCACAGCTTTATAGACAATAAATTGTTGATATTATATTAACTGAATAATTTTTTAATTACTTTGTTATACTATTTAATATTCTTTTTCAACAATATACTACAAATAAATAAATAAATAAATAAATATATATATATATATATATATATATATATATATATATATATATATATATATATAATATGTACATAATACATTAATAATATTATAATTATAATATTTAATATTTAAAATATTGTAATATTAATATTTAATATTAGCAATATTAGTAATAATACTAACAAATTTTAAATATTAATAAAAAATACAAATATAATATTTAAATAGTATTAAATATTTAATCTTTATCAATAAAAAATAAATTAATAATCAATAATAAATAAAATATTAATAATTTATGATATTAATAATATTATTATTATTATTATTGTTATTATTATTATTATTATTATTATTATTATTATTATAGGCCAAAAGGCATAATTACCTGCTGTTAAAAACAAGAGTTCGAATTTTATATTTGAAAGCTCGCTTCAATAACTGTTGTTCTGTATATATTTGTTATATTTTAAAGAACAAAATGCAGTTTAATTTTCAATGACACAGCCTTAGAGACAATAAATTATATATATTGTATTAACTAAATAATTTGTAATGACTGCTTTTTATACTATTTAGTATTCTTTTTTAACAATTTACTATAAATAAAACACTTTTATAAATTTATTTCTTTATATACAATATACAAATTTAGTATTTAAATATCAAATATATTCATCATATTTGTCTGTTATTGCAATTCTTATTTCACACTTCATAGAATTTATTGCATATTTTTCAATAACAATGTGATCAAAATTTATACATCACTAAAGTAAATAATACATAAAAGAACAACTAAAAAATTTTGAACAGCAGGCGGACTAGTTTGCTAGTGTGAAATATTAGAGAGACGGAATAAATGCATCAATAAAAGACTGAAATGACCAAAGAAGATAATAGAACAATGCAAGGGTGGTCGTTTCCAAGGGTAGAATAGACATTTATGCTAAATATGAAGGGCAGATGCCACTGGTCAATGGAAAGACAAAAAAAACTGAAATTTATGTAGAATACTGCGCCGTTTTACTAAATTTAGAAGTGTAAAATGGACATTTAAGGAGTTAAAAGAACCAGTTTGTGATTACTGAAATGACCAAAAGACCGAGTATAATAGTTGTGGATGTAATCGGTATACCGCGAAATTTACCAATACCGTCAAAATCAAAACCGTAAAACTATAATACCGATACCGATACTGTATACCACGAAAATCACTAAAACCGATACCGCTAAAATTATGCGGTATTCGCGGTATACCAATGTCGATACCGAAAAATGTAGCAAAATTTAGTATTTTCAATGATTTTAATAATTTTAATAAGTAGTAATCAAATATTATTATATGAAGTCGAAAAAATATGATAATTAGAATAAATTAGATAAAATTGAGCATTTTTAGTATTTTTTAAAATTTGAATTAATTAGAACATGTGCAATCTGTGATTTTTTTTTGTTTTATATTTGATTAAATCTGGACCATTGATTTAAAATTAAAAAGCTCTTTTAGTAAACCTTACTATTCATATTGATCTATGTTTCAATTATGAACCTGCTATTTCCATTTGCATGTGGTACATGTCATCTAACATCATTGTTTTTTGACAATTCGATTTTATTATTACTGTGAACCGAAATTTTATTTAACTTATTTTATCCTCAGAAACAGAGTTAAAAGTTAATCATTTTCATAATGAAAACTAATTTAATTTATTTATATTATTATCATATATATCTTTAAAACCTAACAATAATGAAATTAACAAAATTACAATAGTTAATATCAATATTTAGTATTAACAAAATTTGAACCTAAAATAATATTCAGTATATAAAATATGCTCAGTTCAAATTATTCAATACTAATAAAATGTTCAATATATAAAGTATTACAATAATCAGTATCAGTATACAATATTCATGATACTCAGTTCATCAAAATTATGCTCAGTCAAATTATACCTAGTTTCCAACAAGAATCATGGATATTCAGTATCAATAAATTAATAAAATTACAAAAAATATATATTCCACTTAACATAAAATGTACATTCCGATTAACAGAAAATATACATTTCAAATTAAAATCGTTTTTTTGGCGGTATACCGATGGTTACCGCGAAATCAAAACAAAAAATCGAAACCAATACCGAAAACTGAAAAATCTCAAACATTAATACCGAAAATATTCGGTTTGTAACAATTCCGATTTCAATTTGATTTGACGGTTCAATTTTAGTTGCATATTAATTAAAAACCGTCAAACTTTCACTCTTATAAATATGAAAGGTCAATTTGTACCTTATTTTTATAATAATTTATTCATAAATTTTTTTTTCTTAGCTGCTGAGAATTAGATTGTTGATCGCTAATTTAATGCAGTTAATATTCACATTTGAGAATAATTAATGTCAAGGTCAAAATCATCAAACGGTGTCGCAAAAATCTAAATATCAACGATAGCTCCTAATGTCTGTCTTTTTCGTTTTCATTGATTAGTGACCGTTGTTTTCCACGTTGTCTTTTCATAAAGAAAATTGTTCCAAGGAAAATGACATTGAGGAGAGACAATTGCAGTCACTTCTCTGTGATTTCGAAAAGTCCAAACATCCCTTTCCTCTTGCCCAAATATTAAAATAAATAAATTGATCTCAGCCTAGTGGCCTAACCAAAGCCTAAGACTTTGTTTCAATCATAAAATTAAAAAGAAAATGAAATTCTCTTACCAGCCTCGATTAGTAAATAATAATAATAATAAGATTATTCAATGGTTATTGTTTAGAAAGTATTGTATTTCTGCAAATAAGCAAAAAAAAAATCGCGTGGACTACGAGTCTAATGACAAGTTGTTGAATAATACATGTGATAAAAGGCTTGAGCAAGCATCAATATTGTTATTGTGAAAAGAGATCATTATTTAATCAAACTGCAATATTTCTAAACTTTAAAATATTTTTAATTATTTATAGAAATAATTTGTCACCTTCTCATTATAAATTTAATTCTCTTTTTTTTTTTTTCAAAATTATTCAACTTTTAACCAGAGCAAAATGCCAACCTATTGGAGCGTTTTGAACTAGTCTCACTTAACCCCAATCATTTGGTGATCAAACTTCGTCTTAAACGGCTGATATAGGTTGGAAAGCAGAGATTATTGACATAGACTTCCCATCATCAACAATCAATATCTAATTGTCAACTAAGAAAAAATGTTGATGCAATAGTACAATCCAGTTGTGTATAACTGGCGTTTCTAGGTTCGTACACAAACATCGTATGTGTGCCAACAAACCTAGGACGTGTTTTCTATCGCGTGCCAACAAACCTAGGACGTGTTTTCCATCGCCCTGTAAACGATAATCATTCCACTTCATTATTCAAATATTCGTTACAAAGTTTTACCAAATAATTGCATCAAGAGCTCCAACTCACAACATGAATGGTTATACCATTCAAAACCTGGAGGAAAACATGGTTTAGCTCATTGTTTTAGTCCACCAATGAACATGGTTGCAGAATCACTTGATAACCCCACTACTTCAACAAATGCAGAAATCTAGCCAGCAATTTCTCTATCTCCAAAATATTCAAGTTTAACTCACATTTCCAGAATCTGGGTCCTAACTGTATATTGGCCTCCCCTCCCCATTCTAGAGCAGGGAAATCATCCTTTGAAGACTTTTTGCCAAAGAACTACTGATTAACTATCATGCATAACCACATATCAAGTACATAATGGATATTACTAGCATGGAAGCAAAGATTACCTTCTTTCTGATTGGAGGATTCAATAAAAGTCGTCTCCTAGAACAAGTACCAACAAATTTTGAAAAGGGTGGATACTTTAATGGAAGCAGCAAGAGTAATAGCAAAAATTAATACAAACCTTGAGATATACATGGAAATGGGACTTGTTTCAATTCTTGAATTAAAATGACAGACTGCAATAATCCACAGATGAAGTAAAACAGAACTTTTTTTTTCTGTCAAGATTGTTTGCTTACGGAAACTATGGATCATGTTTTTTAATCATGCGACCATCTCAAACGATAGGGCCATACCAACATTCGAAAACGTGAAGAGCTGCGTCTTTAACAAACATCATCCAAGGCTACACAAAAAGCCACTCAAAAACATTTTTATAGGGAAAAGCTGAAGATAAGGGATGAAAAAATAAAAGTTACTATACGCTAACAAAATGCACAACATTATTCAAGTAGAACATCAACAACATCGCTAACCTTTTTTTTAAAGGACAACACACTCAACCTTACCCTGTAAGTCAAGGCGTACTAGTAAGTCATCACGACAGATGTTAGCATATACATGCACCAAAAATCTCTCTTATTGTAGAGCTCCATATAACTTTATCTACATAGTTTCTCTCATCTAGTTTAACATTCAACTGGAATGTTCCACACTGCCAATCTTACCCCAAATTAGAAATGAAAAGAGAACTCTCTATTTTGTATTGGCATGGATGTAGCCACATATCATGGCTTCAAGTCTATGATTCAATTTTTACATACACAACCTGGTCCTAGACACTGGTTGGGACAACAGGTTCCAACACTCCTCATCCACCTCGTTGTGTTCTGATACTTTTAGCCGGTTAAAGTGAAAACTATATTATTCTCAGCATCAGAACAGTTGGGGTTCGTGGCTCAGAGCATGACAGCCATGAAAAAATCCCCCATCTGGCAGCTGGGGGACTGAGTCCCTTTTATACCCAAAAGCTTGAACATATTCACCATCCAGGCCACACTGGATGGCTATTTATATGTGCAGCAGAACATAGGGAAATCACGGACATGTTTAAAACCCAAAAATATGGGAAGCTGAAAAATAAGCACAAACCAAAACCAGGTTTAAGAAGTTTAAAAAAGATGTTCTTTCCAGAAAGACAATGAACAAGTGAAATTACTGTCCATTATTTGCCTTTGTAATATAGTAATTCCAGTTTTAATATTGATAACTCACAATTTCAAATATGTCTTCACTTGTACCAAAGCAATCCAAATTATACTTTCATCACGAAGAAACTAAAATTTTTTTAACAGTCATTTTGCATCTTCCAAACTCAAACTGCTACCCATGCACTTAAATATGGTACTCATCTAAACAATGAATCAGCAAATATTTCTTTTTTCCCGTCTATATGTCCTTTTCAGGGTAGGCATGTCCAGAAATCAACTATCAATCATCTTCTTATCAGTTAAAAACTAACATCCTAATGTAACAGAGGTAGCCTAATACCTTCATCAATCATAATTTTGAACAAGACGTGCACTAACTCTAATTGCATTATTCCAAGGCAAAAGCTGTAAAATCAGTAGCAAGAAAAGGAAATTCCATCAGAGATATTGGATAAAACATTTGAGTTGAACAATAAAACATTTGAGTTGAACAATCAACAAACTTCAAATGATCAAGTTCCACTTTTTTCTCTTCTGGAAAAAATCTTTTTTTTTTTTTTTTAATCAGAATCCAACAAGTTATGAAGCTATTAAAGACACTATATTGTAACAAACTGCACATTACAAGCACAAATGAAAGGATTAAGAGAAACTTCATCTCCTCATTTACAATATACAACACACTCAACTCAAGTCACCAGCAAATTGCCAGGATAAACAGAAATGTGTATTCCATTCTCTTTAATCTACTCTACCCTTCCTTAATACAAGAATAGGATATGCAATATATTAGTAGCTAAACCCCTAAGCACAACAAAAATCAAAGAAAATGAAAAACCGAAAATGAAAAACCAAAAAGGAAAAACATATCATGCAAAGCTTTAGCAGAACAAATTAGCAAAAGGAGAGAGAAAATCATACACGTTTCTTCTCTCCCTATTCTGTATCCGAAGGTAAATGTGTAGGATCAATAGGTAAAGGATCAGTAGATAATCGTGGAGAATTCGATGATACATGTGAAGAAGTATCAGCAGCAGCTTCAGATTCTTCCTGCATCAACTTCTGCAACCCAGGTTTCAATTCCTTGTTGCAGAACTCCTCATACTCTCCTCTCTCACCTCCTTTCTTCTTAACCTCCACCACCACCAATTTTGGTGTCAACTCAAATATCTCAGCTGCAATTGTTAATGGACCTTTGACACCCTCCCTAGACCCTTCCAAACTCACTCTATAATCTTTTTTCCTCACTGTAAAACTCACAACTTTTGCAATTTCCTCCAATTTCGATATAATCTTGGACACAGGCGCACCCGAAACAAACCTCGCTCCATCTCCACCCTCCTCAAACAACCCAGATAAATCAAACCCGGGCGAGAACGATATAATATCAAAAGCATTCAAACTTGCAGGTCTAGGTAATGAAGTCATCCTTCTCCGAGTTTCGAATTCTGATTCTGATTCAGACAGTGATTGATCAGAAGACGAACCAGCATCATCATTCTGCACTCCCTCATCTTCAAAGCTGAAAACTTTATCATCCTCTATATAGAATTTGACGTGCTTAAATCCTTTCTTGAACCATTTATTCTCCATAATCTCAGGAATGGTAATCCTAGTTTCAGGGTTGGTGTCAAGAAGCCTAGAAAGAAGCCTAACCAGCTCAGGCGAGAACCATCTAGGACACCTAAACTCACCCTTATAAATCTTCTTATACATAACCATAATATTCTGATCATGAAATGGCAAATATCCCGCCATCAGCACAAATAGAATAACCCCACAAGACCATATATCAACCTTGGCCGCATCATACCCTTTCCTGGCCAGAACTTCCGGCGCAACATACGCCGGGGTCCCACAAAAAGTATGAAACAACCCATCCTGTCTAATCTGATCAGAGACAGCGCTAAGGCCAAAGTCTGAAACTTTAAGGTCACCTTTTTCGTCTAGCAATAGATTTTCAGGCTTTAGATCGCGATGAAAGACGCCACGGGCGTGACAAAACGACACAGCGGAGATCAATTGCTGAAAATATTTTCTTGCTACTTCCTCTTTGAGCCTTCCTTTAGCTACTTTATTAAATAATTCGCCGCCGCGGACGTATTCCATGACGAAATAGATCTTGGCCTTGGTGGCCATGACCTCAAAGAGCTGAACTATGTTGGGATGGCGGACCCGGCGGAGAATTGAGATTTCACGCTTGATATGGGCGATAAGACCGCCTTTGAGGATTTTCTCTTTGTCGATTATTTTAATGGCGACACTGTCATTGGTCTTGACATTACAAGCGTGGTAGACCTTCGCGAATGTTCCATGGCCGAGGAGCTTGCCGATCTCATAGCGACCAAGAAGGAGAGACTGGTTATTGGTGGTGGTGGTTTGGGTTTTGGAGGCCATGGATGGTGGGGATGGTGGGGCTTAAGGGGTTGGGGGAATTAGGCTTTCGGTAGATTTTGAAATTTAGGTTGAAAAGAGGAGGCAACGACAAGGCATTGAGGAAGAAGAAGAAGAATGGATTAATATGGTGTGGTTGTTGCGCATTTCTTTTCCGTTTATTATTGGGTATGAGGCTGTGGCTAACTGGCTATGAGTGGCGTAAACTGTTGCGGAACACAAAAGATGCTTTTATAGCAGAAGAGTATATACTCTCTCTCTCTCTCTCTCTATTAGTCTTTATTTGGCAATTGTTAATTAGATATCTTTTTTTTTTCTTTTTTTTTTTTTTGGTTGAGGAAGTTGTCAATTAGAACTATATTTGCTTGTTTTTATAAATTTGTTCTGATTCTGTTAAACACATCAGAGGGGAAGGTTCAGTTTTTAAATAATAATAATAAATTGGATATATATGCTAAACTATAATAGTTTAGACTTTGAGAATTTAGTTTTAATTTGACCTAAGTGGTTTATTTTTTCCAAAAGTTTTTGGCTAAGATTCACAGCAAAGTTGGGTTCCTTTTGTTTTTTTTTTTTTTTAATATACGCAAACCTAAACTCGTGAGGGGCAGGCCAAAAACAATATATCACCAGGAAAAATTTTGTGGATAAAGTTTAGGGTAGAAAATTGTATTGAATATTTGGGAGCTCCTATTTCCACAACTTCATTTCTAACCTTATGTTTTAAAGAAGGAAAAAAAAAAAAAGATAAAGTAAAATAAAGAGAAAAAATAAGAGATGAAGAGAAATTTCTTCTAATTGAGAATAAAAAGAAAATATAATATGAGAAAAAAGAAAATATTTTTATTTTATCTTCTTTATTTTTTTACTCCCTAAATAATTTTTCAAACATAATATAAGAGTCGATACAACATAAATGTATTACATTAGTCACTATCCCAACTCTCCAATAATTCCTTTCTACTTAAATAAAGTAAAATTTTTTATTTAAAATCCCCACCAAATAATAGCCTAATAATATATTATTTATTTTCATCTCAATAATACAAATATGTATTTATTTATATATTTTTTTTGTTTTGTTAGAAATTAGCCGACAATAACTAATAATTTCATTATTTTTATTATTATTTTATTTATTTTCATCTCAATAATATAAATATGTATTTATTTTTACATTTTTTTTTGTTTTGTTTATTTCTTTTGTAATTTTGATAAGAGTTTTTAATTCTTTATTTATGAAAGTTTGAGTCCTTTTGTATAAAAATTATTATTCTCTTTTTATTGGATTGATTTATAATATTATTGAATAAATTAATCAGTTTTTTATAATAACTCAACTTGACTTATTTGAAAACAAAAATGTTGAGTTGTGGTTTTGGATAACTATCGACAGGAGTGTGCTCTCCCGTTGTTATGTAATATTTAATGCTTTGTCAACATAATTGTATTTCTATAAAAAAAATCTCCACTTTTCTAATTATATTCGACATATTCGATGTCAATATAATGTGTTGTGAATTATAAACTTTAATTTTTTTACATGATAACTATTGAATAGAGTATGTTTTTCACTGTTATGCAATATTTAATATTCTATCAACATGATTGCATTTTAACAAAAAGAAGATTTTCACTTTTTAAATCAGATTCAACATGCTCAGTGTCAATATAATGTATCGTAGATTGTAAGTTTTAATTTTTTTACGCGTATTTATATTTTTATATTTAATATTTAATGAATGAGAATTATTTGCTTCCACCTTAAAAAAAAAAAAAGAAACTTTGACTATCATGATCATAATCAATATAATTAAATGATTTTATTTATTTTTTTAATATTATTGAGGAAGAGGATTGCAAGCAACACAGATATTATGTGCGTACATATAGAAATAAATCTCACATTATACTTATATTATAAATAAGATATTGTTAAAATCATTAATTACAAAATTATTTTTAAACTCAATTCCTTTTATTTTTTAAAATAAATTTTCTCTTTTTAGTGTCTTATTATATTTTATCGGCGATAAGTTTATTTTTTATGCATCTCCTTTGTTTTTTTTAATAAAATGAGTTATTTTATTTTATTTTGTCTCTCTTAATAAAATTTTTGTTTATATTTATTATTTTATCTAATGAAATTTTTTATCTATTTTTTTTTAAGTTTTAGTCATTTAAGATCCAATATGTAGTAATATATAATAATATATTATTTTATATCATCACTCAAACTTATTTTAATATATTATATGATTTTTAATTCACTTCGCATCATAACGTCATAATTTATGAATCTCCATAATGAAATACAAAATCATTGAAAAAGATTTATATGAAAATAAAATCATAATTTTTGAAACTGTGCAACTGTTAATAGTATTGAAGATCGATTTCATATATTGTTATTCTAAATCATATGATTATTTTCTTTTATATATATTATATAAATATTTATGAATGAAAATATCTTATATTATTATAAAAAATGATTGTTAAATTGAATAGTTAAAAATATTGAATCGTAATCTCATTAGTCGATAAAATAAATATGGCTTGTATTAATTTGAAATTACAGGAATCTTCACTGTTGGGCTTTTGAGTTTGGGTCTGCTCAATTGGGAGCTCAATTCATTTATATTATGAAAATTATTAAAAGTAGTTATTGAACAAAAAATAGTTTTTTACACAGAAGTTATTAGAACATGAAAAAAGAAAACAAAAGAAAAAATAGATATGCAAAGAGTGCAAAAGCGTGTAAAAAGAATACTGAAGAATAACAAAATTATATGCAATTGATAGAATGAATTTAAGCTGTGAAAAAAGAGTCTTTATAATGTGATTTTCTCCATTGATCAGTAATCCAAGTCTTAATTGTAATCTGTATCTATTGCATTTTAACAAGTAAATATTGTTGTCATTAAATATTGAATTCTTTACTTAATAATAATAATAATAATAATAATAATAATAATAATAATAATAATATCCTAAAATTATAATTTGACAACCTTAAACTTTTTATAAAAATAGAGCAACTTTAACGCGGTATTTAAAGTAATGTATATGTATATCCTATTGCATTTATTTTAAAAAATATGTCAAATTTAATTATGTAGTAGATGTTTGTAGCTATTTGGCAAAAAAAAAAAAAAATTTTTGGTTATACCATAAGTTTTGTCCCAATGGCACCTCCCCTTAAAAAAAAAAAAAAAAATTCATAGTAGTACCCTATATTACGATCTAAACCTATTAGACTGTATCTCAATTAGCTAATGATCAAAGTTTTGAGAGTGAATCTGATTGATGGATCGGACTAGTAAAATTAATAAATTAATATTTTAATTTAATTAAAATAAAAAATTGATTAAAATAAAAAATAAAAAAAATTAAAATTTGATAAAATCATAAATTATATTAAATTGATTTTATCTATTTTTTAAAATTATATTATTTTACTTAAATTTTAAATATTTAAAATATATCTTTACTAGAAAGGTAGTCCGCACAATGCCCCACAGACTTCAATCATTATAAAAAGTAATTTTTTTATAATATATTAGTTAAATGATATATTTTAACGTTGATATTATATATTAATTATAATGAACTATATTAAATTAATATAATATATAAATTTAAGCGATTTATAATGCATTTACATGTTAATATATTACATGATATGTTTTAAAATATATCATAAATAAGATATAAATTTATTAAATCTTAATTGTAACTGTGTTTCATTTTCATAAATCGTATTTACATGTTATAACTCATCTTGACGTTCCTAACAATTAGATACATTACATACCATCCTTTGGATATTTTTGTGCTCGGGTTTGAAGAATTAGGTATGTGGAAATTGTATCAGTCGGTTACTTGTAAGGATCCCGTGAGGCAAAGCTACACGGTATTGCTGATTGGGGCGGCAACAACTCAACTTGATGGTCGGTGATCGATTTGATCGCTACCTGACATGTTGGAGACAAGGAAAATAAAAATTATTGGAAATTTAGAATTAACAATCGTAGTTATCCAAAAAATAATAATAAAAAAGACTCTCCGCGTGATAAAAGGGTAATCATCGACAGTATAAAACGTGGCGCCAATGTCGGTCATGGTTCATCTCATCTCATAACGAAAATATAACCAAAAATTAATTTGAAAATGTTAATTTATGAATTAATTGAAACATATCCGCTTCGATCAAAATAATATGTTATATTGATGGTCTGGAGAAGCGGTTTGTGTTTATTTATTTTTATAAATGGATTGGGAGGGTTAGATAAATAATATGAAAATGAGATAAATGGTTGCTATTTGAATTTGATCACTTTTTTAAAAAATAATA
>CATIWR010336093.1:0-17506 GCA_949677035.1 Omphalea diandra
AAAAACAAATATATATATATATATATATATATATATATATATATATATATATATATATATATATATATATAGAGAGGGAGAGAGAGAGAGAGAGAGAGAGAGAGAGAGAGTTTGTTTTGTTTGCTCATTTAATAAATACTAATAATTTGACATATCAATCATTTAAATATTCATTGCTTAATATGTGGTATATTATGAAAATATTTTTAATATTTTATTATTTACATATGATTTTAAATATTTATTATTTATATATGACTTTAAGGTTCTAAAATAAAAATTAATTTATTGTTAATTAAACTTCTTAAATAAAATTTTCACATATAAAAATTAAAAATCTTGATTATTTATATAATTAATAAATATTTTATATCTTTCTTTTCTATATAAATTTAATATATAAATATTAGTTTTATAAAAAATAGATATAAATTAATTTCAATATAATATCAAGTGGTATGTATAACACCCATTTCCATCTATTAAGTATGTCATTCATGTCCAAGCATTTATGTGTATAAAAGTTAGCAAATCATTAATACACAAAACAAAAGGTTTAATATACATATTAGTTATGTATAACCCATTTAATGTTGGTGACCACAAATTAATTTCTGTCTAGTTATATGTATATGACACAAAGAGAGAGAGAGAGAGAGAGAGAGAGTTTAAATTCAGTCAACAACCTATACTCCATGTGTCTTTGTGTAAAATTGTCTGCTCCAAAATGCCCAAACCTTATGCTTCACTATCTGAAAAAAAAATTGCAATTTGATGAGTCGTGACTCGATGAATAAAAGCAATAATCAAATTATAATGAGACAATCAATAATCAATTATTATTAAGATACATTACGATTACAAGGATTAACTTATGCAAGTGCAAATATAATATATTATTTGACTTTATTATGACCTTGCAAGGTAAACACTACTATCGGGAATTCATGTGAATCAAATGACATTTGACTTTACTAGCCATCAAATAATATTTGATTCATTTTATCAATAACATGTGTCATAATGGGACATATTGATCCCTTTAATAAGTAATTTGCAAGTGTTCATTCACAACAGTATAACAAGTATCATTAAGATCATATAATTCTCACTTGACTTGAATTTACATGTAAAATGTCACAATTCATTCATATAATCCAATCATATCTAAAAATCACACATATACACATTAGAATCCAATTATGGTTTTTACTCACCTTTAATGCGACAAATCTTTATTGTATGTTTGAACCTCTCCTTTAGACTTCCTCAATGTGTTGAGATCTTAACATTTGATACATATATGATTATAAATATCTCAAAATGCAGTTGCATGCCTAATATGCAACTATTTCATGTTCCATGTGGGTTAAGTACTTATGCTTATTATTTTTGTATAGCAGTATGACCTTGCTACACTCTTATTGTAATAACTTAAGATATATTTATCCAAATGACTTCATTCTTTTTTCTACATAAACTAGAAATATGATAATTTAACATATTCAAAATTTAGGTCAATATAAGGCCTAAAAAAGTATGTTAGATTTTTGAATTATACCTTATTTCAATGTGATCATAGTCTACTAAGGTCTTACAATCTTAGCCATATCTCAAATTGTACAAATCCAATTACAAAATTGATGCACCAAAAATTATACGACACATAAACAAACATTTTTCATGTTTCACACTTTGTCTAATTCAATTTATAAGGTCAACAAAATGAATGAAAAATCTCAAGATGAGCAAGTTTCAATAGGCTGAGAATTAATCATAATAAAGGAGCATTATCTCTTCACCTGCAACATATTTAGTAAAAATATCTTATAAGAATCTAGAATAAACATAATTATATAACTTTCATATTTTTCACTTTATCTAATTCTCATTCTAGTTTCATGAAATTATGCGTAAACTAAATAGATTGAGTATGTTTTATTAGGTTTAGGATTAGTCATAATTAAGGAGCAATATCTCTTCACCTATAATAAATTAAGAAAAACTATTTTATATCCATTTCGATAGGATATAGGTCTATAACTTTCATATTTTACACTTTGTGCAAATCAGCTTATATGGTCATCAAAATATATGAAAAAGGCTAGACTGATGAGGTTTTAGTAGGTTAAGAACTAGTCCTAATTAAGGAGCCATATCTCTTCACACACGTTATATTAAGTAAAATGGTTTTATATAAATTTAGGTGAGGCATTAATCTACAATTTTTATGTTTTGTACTTTCCTAATTTCTCTTCTAAGATTTTAAAATTTTGGTTGAGATAATATGCTCCAATAACAAAACCAATAAAATTCAGCTCTTGTATCTCCTATGCTTCTAACAACTTCCATACATGAACTTTAACTATAATTACTCCATAATTCTTACTAAGTATGCATGTTTAACATGTTATGGAAGAGGAATTTCATAGGGAAGGAAGATTAAATCACTTATCTCTTTGTCAAAACTAGAAAAGTTTAGGATTTCTTCCTAGCTAGTTTACTTTTCTTCTTCTTCTTTCTTTCTTTCTTCACTCTCTCTTTCTCTTGCTTCCTCTCACATTTTTCCTCTTTAAACTACTTTTAAAGGAAGAAAAATTCAATTTGTATACCTACTCCTATAAGAGAAAATCATGGTGGCTTGTTATTATCAGTTGGAAGTTTGATTTTTCATTTTTAGTCCCTTTTCTTTACACCTTCATCACCTCAATCCCTCTAATAATTCCCATATGCTCCATATAATTTTAATAAGTTCTAAAAAAGTATTATTGAAGATATTATAACATGCACATAACATATAATAATTTATCATGCAACTATGCAAATATCACATTTATGTTCAAGTGCCATAAAGGCAATGGTGCAAGTGTTATCGTCATGCTTATCAAATACACATATCTAAGTGATCATTTATGCAATGTGTATGTTTACATGGGATTGCAAAACATTTATGTAATGGATATGTTCATGTGAGAATGCTAATGAATGAGGATAAAGATGTTACACTTTCTTCCGCTCTTATAAAGAATTTCATCCTCAAAATCTAGTACGTGTAAGCAAATGTTAATATTATCATTTCATGTTCTCTTTGATTTCCCATGTAGCCTCTTTTTGTGAGTGGAGTTTCTCCATGACACCTTAACTAAAGGGATTTCTCAATTTTATTACTATTTTGTCTTATAACTAATGATTTTCATTGCTTCTTGATTATAACTTATATCATATGTAATTATTATCATTGGATCCCTAATTATATGTGTGGGATTAGATCGATACCTTTTGAGCATATTCATATGAAATACATCATGAATATGAGCCATATTTGTTGGCATTACTACCCTGTAAGCAAATGGACGAATTCTTTCTAGGATCTCATATGACCCTATGTATCGAGGACTCAATTTCCTCTTTTTACCAAATAGAATTATTCCTTTTCATGGTGAATCTCTAAGGAACATTTTATCTCCCACTTTATATTCCAATTCTCTTTTATATTGGTCTGTATAGCTCTTTTGCTCATTTTGTTATGAGCATCAAAGTTTAGTCCTTAGAATACAAGCCTAATGATGAAAACTAATGGAAATATTCTCGAAGATGCAAGAGGAAATATGAAAAAAAAAAAAAAGAACAAAAGGCCTTAGGAAACCTTAGATTAAGCCCAAAACTATGTCTAAGCCTACAAGGCCAAAAGCGCAAACTGTTAGCCCTAGTTTGGTGACTTGTATAGCCAAGTATATAGCTATATAAACTAACCCTAAATCCATAATGGAAAGAAGGTTCTAGAATTCAAAAATTGATGGCTAAGTGGTCTATATAGCCAAACACATGGTTGTATTGACAAGAGCCTAAAACCATAATAGAAAGAAGATTCTAGAACATGGACATTTGGCCTTATGAGGGTTATACAACTAAGACCAAAGGTTTGTATGGCCAACCTTTTGGCTATACATAAAATCTTCAAACCCTAATTATAGAACTTCCGTGGTTCTACCTATTGTGGGAGGTGAATGCCATGCAACCTGAACCATTTCAAACTCTGGTACACTCTTCCTCTTCTATAAAGACCATACCATTTTGAAGAGAAAAAAGGAGGCTTGGATAACATTAGGGAAACTCTACCAAATTCTCACTACAAACATCGTTAAAACATGGAAACCTTAACCTTAATTCATCACCATCAAAATATAATGTAAACAGGGCTTTTACTCTTTACTTTTGAACATTCCCATTGCATTTTTTAAGGATAAGGTTAAAACATTATGTCTCTTAGGGTAAGATAACAATTAACAACATCCAAAGGTCCTTTTATCGCTCTTATCCTTCCCCTTTCTTCATTTTCTTTTTTTCAAAAAAGCCCAATCTTAGTAAGTTGTATAAACTTTATATAGTCTATACATACTACTTTGTAGGCTGGATAGACCACCAGTTGGTTTGTACAACCGACTTTGACATAGACAGATTATAAAATTCATCTCTTTCTCTATTTAGATTTCCACACTTCTAGATTATGTTTTATGACATTTAAGAGTTCCATTGATAGGATATATAGAGGTTTTGTAACCTAGAACCCCTGTTCATTCAAATGATGGAATAATGACTAAGTTTAAGGTTTCTTACTTTCATGTTTTAAGACTTTGCATTAATTCATCTTATGCTTTATTTAACATTTATGTTTATAGTTTAATTTTTGGCCATGATCAAGTGAGGAATTCCTCATTCTTAGGATTGTGAAAGTCTCATTATAATCATTGTTATTTTGGTTACATCTTCATAAATATTACTTGACATATACTTTGACCTAGTTTCTACCTTTTGTTTATTAGCAATCTAACCCTTTAAATAGTTAGTAATGCTCATGGATGCCAAACTTTTTAAAAGCAATAAAAAGGAGGGTCTAATAATCTTAGGATCCCTTTTTGTTGACTTTACCCAAGGCCATTAATATCCTCCAAGATGTCATTGCCTTTCATGTTTATGATTTCTCATGTTACATGACTCACATGTTTGTGCTAATTTGTTATTCTTAATTTTATTGTATGATTCATGTTATGTGGAGATGTTTATGATTATAGACTTAGAAACATGTTTAGGCTCCTTGACTTGGGGACATGGTAAGATTTTGCATAAGTCTTGTTTTCTTCATTTTGGTATTATTGTCCTTATAATGGCTATTAACTTATGTCTTAGGCGCAGGTGCTTATTTGAGTTAAACCACCAATGGTGATCTACGTGATCATTATTTGGATTAATCAGATATGATATGGATGATGGATATACATGATTCTCCCTTTGTCATGTTGCATGATCCCCTTCCCCTTTGATGTGGATTATAATGATGTTTTGGCTTGATTGATTGGATTGTGCTAGGAACATGCTTAGGTCATTAACTAGACAAATTAATAACATGGTTAAAATGATAAAAGTGAACTAAACATGCCCGAAGGCTAGATTCCAATGTCTGGACAATTTAGGGGTGCTTAACGCCTTCCCCAAGTCGTACCCAATTTTTAAATATGATATTTGATAGGGTGAAGACAAATTAGGCCTTTTAAATGACTTAGTTAGATTTAAATTTTGCCTTACTCAGATTATTTTTAAAATTTTTCCCTGCTCAGATTCTTGTCCCTACCAAAGTCAGGTGGCAACTCCACATTCTCTTACCAAAGTCAAGTGACAACTCCATATTCTCTAAGGATGGTACCAATGTATCATCCTATCTTAGTCCCCCATTGGCCACTACTTGGATAAAAAGGGATTCAATTTGTATGAGGCCTAAAAGATCCCTCGTTGATCCTAACACAAGCTACTATTTGGGGTCACTACCAATCTATGACCCCCATGCTTTTGATCCTCCATTGATCGATAAAAGGATGGAATCATAAGTAAGATTCCACTTATTTGAGCAAAATTCCAAGAGCACTCACAATGGCTACTCTACTGGGGATTCGAAATTGACTTTGCGTTCAATTTCTAGTTCACTTTTGATCATGGTAACTTTGTAGTTAATTGGTCTAATTGTATTTATGCAACCATCAAACTTCATTACATACACTAGGTCTACCCTTAAAAAATTGATGGGTTCTCTACACTTGAGAGTTAAGCTCTATTTGAGCTTAGGAGATGGTGAAAAGGGTTTATCACTCACAAGCTAAGTACTTTCAAGTATATCAAATGGGAGATTATAGCAGCTATTCCCTAAGCTTATGGGAGCCATCAACTATAACAACTAACTCAACCATTTAGGTGCATGTAAGAGCTAATATCACCTTAAAATTGGGTAGCCCTCTTGTTTTGTATTTTTTCTCTAAAAAAGGGTTGAAGTCTTTAAAGAACATAGTTAGGATTTCACTTATGTAAATGCCATTATACCTCATTCCCTTTTGGTATAATCACCCTTTTATATAAATATTTATGTATTCCCCTACCCTACTATGTAAAGAGTTCTATAAACACTCATATGCATCCCTTGCCTTTCTTGTAAAGGGGATTCCTTATTTATTTGTATATTTTCTCCTCTGAGCAATGTAAACAGTTTTCTCATTGTATAATCCCTCTTTTTATGTCTTTAGTTCCTTTATGTATATGTTTTCATGGGACATTGATCATTTTTGGTCTGATGTGACCATGAACATTCTCTATCCCTTGTTAATAGAAGATGAGAACCCACTTAGGAAAGAGCTTGTAGACCTCATGTGTAGAAGGAATAAAGGTAGAATGATCTTTTATTAGTAACATGTGTATTTCATGCATACATGCATTCTTTATTTGTGCATGCATCATATTGATAAACCCTTATTTTACAGCCATCACAGCTCCATCAAAACTCTCATAGAAGAGAATGGGCAATCAACTTGCTAAGAATAGTAAGACCCCTAACCCGATCTAAAGACCAAAACTGCTCGTGAAACCTACAATATCGCTAGAAGCGTTAGATAAAATGGTGGTCGAGTTTAACTATAAGATGAAGGAGAGGATTACTGAGGAGGTAAACAAGTGCCTCAATGAGATTCTGAAGAAGAGAGAAACATCTACTAATAGAATTGATAAAGGAAAGGCACCTATGGAGATACCCTAACCCGTGGTAGGAGTACTAAGAGAGCAAAATGGCTAAAGAAATGGGAAGTTCTATTGTTGCTCTTGATAAACCAATGAAAAGCGATGAGAGTACTTGATTTGATGACTTTGCCAAGTAGCTGGAAAAGATACAAAAGGCTATAAAACCTAAAAGTTTAGAGAAAGGAATCGATATTGAGGATTTGCTTGCCTGTAAACTTGAGAAACTCCCAACTAACTTTTAAATGCCTGAGCTTTCGAAGTCATAAGTACTCAAAATGTAAAGAGCAATGTTTGGTCATATGAATTAGATATGAAGGCATTTGGGGTACCTATTGACACCATGTTGGAACTTTTTAAGCTGTCACTGGGGGCATCTACTAAGACATGGTATTTTAATTAGCCAAAGACTGTCAGTAAAGATTGAAAACAATTGACAGAGGCTTCTGAGAAGCATTATACATGTTATTCAGATGTAGAGATCACCTTATAAGATTTAAAGTCTTTAAAATAGAAATTTGGTGAAAGTTTTAATGACTACATGAAAAGGTGGAAAAAAATACCTTTGAGGCAACTACCAGGTTGACTAATAGGGAATAGGTTTAAATAATTGTTAAGGGAGCATTACCAAGTATTGGCACTAGAATCAGGGAGATATTAGTCCAAAATTTTGAGGATCTTAGAGAAACTAGTTTACAGGTTGAAGAGTTAAAGACTACATCGAAAAGGTAGTATGATGAAAAAGAGGTACCCCATCTCTGCCATAAGGAGAAGGACATAAGATGATCAATGTGAGTATAGTAAAGGCTCCGACATAGTTTACAGACTTAGGAATACCTCTGTCTAAGGCATTCAAAAGATTACAAAAGAAGGAAGCACTAAAGCCTCTAACACTTAGGCCACCTCCTAACCGACTACCAACGGGGTATGATGCTTGTTGGACTAGGTTGGTTAAACCTAAGTCATGAACCTCTTTTGATCTTGACAATAAAGATTGATCAGTTCTAATTTTTCATTAAGTGTTGTTTTGCAATTTATAAGATAGTTTTTTCAATTGGAAGTTAGATGTAAATCCAAATCTCCAACCTTATGAAGGTCATCCAAATTCGCTGCCTGTATCCCCTAAATCACAATAGCGAATAAGCTATAAGGTTAAAAGGAGCTAGGCCAGAGGAATTCGGGGGCGAATTTGTAGTCGCAACTTAGCCAAAGGAAATGAGCTTGAGTCATAGAGGAATTTGCAATGGCTATTGCATCATAAGTTGCGACCACAAATTTCATAGTGACAAATGAGGAAACTAAAGGCATAACCACAACACGCCAAGTGTCCAAGGTAATCGCTGAAGATCAAAAATCACAAGGGCGAATTATGATCGCGATTGCTACTCAAGAAGGTGTAATTTCCTCATTAAACAAAGGAATTTACAGTCTCAGTTGCACCCAAGGCAAAGACAATGCATGACCACGACTTTCAAGAAATAGGTAGAACACAATGACCTTTTTCTTGGACAACCAATGGATGAGAGACATGTGGGCTATAAATACTCCATTAAACAGATGTAAATGTAAGAAAATTGAATTAATTGTAACCAAACTCTTACCAATTTGCTACTCATTCTTTTACTTTTCTTTAAGTGTGGTTGATTGTATGGTGTGAGCAATAAACACCATTGTAAGTAGGTTAAGAGTTAGCCTAAATTCTAAAACTCTTGTAAGAGGTTAAAGTGTGAGCCTAAAAATACTTATGAGAGGTTTTTGTGTGAGCCTAGAAAACACAAGTTGTAAGGGTTTTGTATGAGCCATAAAACACAAGTTTTAACCCACCAATTCAACCTCCCTTCTTAATGCCCTAGGCCAACAAGTTGTATCAGAGCCAAGTCTCACTAAAAATCTTAATTGTGTGAGTAAATATCATGGCACAAGAAAAAATTCACACTTACTTTAAGCCATATTTCAATGGAGCAGACTATACTCATTAGAAGTATAGGATGAAAATCTATCTAAATACAGATGTTGTAGATCTATGGGATATTATTACTAAGGAGTGGAAGTCACCCACCAAAGTAGTGGATGGAAGTGAGGAGCTAATCTCTAGAGAGGAGTGGGTTGAAGCACATAGAAGATCTAATGGTAGTGTGTAGAATTTGGCATCGATGGATGCAAAGTAGGAAAAACACCAATGAGTGTTACCATCAAGTTGGATAAGGATGAATAGGGTAAGACGGTTGATGAGAAGAGATATCAAGGTATGGTCGGTTCTCTACTTTATCTTACCACTTCTAGATATGATATAATGTTTAGTGTATACATGTGTGCTAGATTTCAATCTTTTCCCAAAGAATCATATTTGAATGTTGTCAAAAGAATTTTCAAATATTTATATGGCACATTACATTTAGGGTTATGGTATCCTAGAGATTCTTCATTTAGTCTCATAGGTTACTTGGATGTGGACTATGCTAGTAGTCTTTTAGATAGAAAGAGCACTTTGGAACTTGCCAATTTATAGGATAATATTTAGTGTCTTGGTTTAGCAAGAAGCAAGTTTTAGTTACCTTATACACCGCTGAAGCTGAGTATATAGCTATAGGTTGTTGTTGCACCTAAGTTCTTTGGATGAAACAATAATTAAAGGATTATGACAAAGTTGTTGATCACATTCCCTTCAAATGTGACAACACAAGTGCAATTAATCTTTTAAAAAATCCCATCCAACATTCTAGGAGCAAACATATTGACATTAGGTATCACTTTCTTAGAGATCATATCCAAAATGGTGATGTTGTGTTAGAGTTTATAAACACAAATCATCAACATGCAGACATTTTTACTAAACCTCTCAATGAAGAAAGGATGAACTTCATCAAGAGAGAATTGGGAATGCTTGATGGAAGCTCCCTAAAGTGAAAAATTTAGATAATTTTACATATTGCATTATTCCATGATTGAATGATTGCCTTTTGATGTGTATAATGTTATTCTTTTAGATGTCTTAATTTCATATGCAAGTGTGCTTTTCAATGCCAACTTGCATGAATTAAACATCAAAATATCAAAGTGGATCATAGTGTTAGATGCCAAGGCTTAAATTTTCATAGTTATCCTTTTGCCTTGTAATTTTCATAGGCTTAAACATGACCCTAAGACCTCCTTAGCCAAAAACATATGAACCCTACCTTTTTGGCTACTTCATCATATTATTACCTTCTCTGTTAACGTAAGAGGGGACGGTAATAAAAAAGTGTCCCAAAAGGATCTTGTTTTCCTTTTCTGCCTTGTTTAAAACAAGCCCATATAAACCGACCGATATCTTGTGGATCAATTGATTCACATTAGCATAAAATGTAAGAGCCAGTTTCTTCTCCCCTCTCATGTAACTAGCATCGACTAATATGTTGGTGCATTTAATGAGGAAAGCGAAAATTCCTCAATAAGAAGCTTCTTCCTTTCCAAAATTTTATGGACCTCACCTATCTTATCAATGCCAAAGCCATTCATCCCGATTCTTATGCCTATACTTGGGTGCTTTTGAAGCAAAAAAGATGAAAACATCCCAAGCCTCCAAAAGAAAAAGGCTTATCATTGAAGAAGGACCACAATCAGTCCCACCTCCTTAATAAAAACCTAAGTCGAAAGTCTTTCCTGCCACCATCAATAAAAAATTAGATAAGGTAATAAGGATGCACAAGAGAATATTTCTCCTCTTTTCCCACCTACATAGTGACCTGGTCGATTTACAAGAGAAAGTAGGTGTTCCCCTTTGCCATCTTTCAGATTTTAAAGATTGGGAGGACACACCAGATGAGGAGGATGATCAGGAAGTTAAAGTAGGTGATGAGGTTAAGGAAGGAGGAGACAATGAAGATCAAGATGATTCCAAAGATGATAACAGTTCTACTATCTTTTAAATTGTCTTTAGAATTTCGATTTTTCTATTTTGTTTTTTTAATTTCTTGATGTAAGCACTGGTTGGTCCCATAGTTTATAAATAAATAAAAGTGTTTGAATTTTCAATTCTTTGTCTTATATGCTATGTGATGGATATTTGCTATATGTGATTGTAATTCTTATGATTACATGAGTTGTTATTTGCTCCTTATGATCACTTTATCTTACCTTTATGCATTTCATCTACTCTTTAATATTTACCCTCTTTTTGATCTTGCCAAAGGAGGACAGTGGTATAAGTGAAGAGTGTGGAGAGAAAATAAGTAAAACAGAAAAGCATAAGTTGAGGGGGAGTAATTTTTTTTGAGTACTTAGAATTTCTTTGGTCATTGACTATAATTTCTTTAAGTATTCATTGATCATTTCATCATTGACCATCCCAACTTCATAAATCATGCATTTGATTTTCCATGAGATTAATCTAAGTTGTCAAAATCAAAAAGGGGGAGATTGTTAGACTAGATTGGTTAAACCTAAGTCATGAACCTCTTTTGATCTTGACAATAGAGATTGATCAGTTTTAACGTTTTCATTAAGTGTTGTTTTATAGTTTATAAGAGAGCTTTTTCAATTGGAAGTTGGATGAAAATCAAAATCTCTAAACTTATGAAGGTCATCCAAATTCACGATCTGTATCCCCTAAATTGCGATCATGAATAAGTTATAAAGTTGAAAGGAGCTAGGTCAAAGGAATTTGCAGGTGAATTCGCAACTGTGACTTAGGCAAAAGAAATGAGCTTGAGTCATAAAGGAATTCACGGTGGCTACCGCGTCCTAAGTCGCGACCACGAATTTCATAGTGACAATGAAGGGAACCAAAACCACAACCATAACACACCAAGTGTCCAAGGTAACTGTTGAAAATCAAAAATCATGAGGGTGAATTGCTGATTGTGACTGCTTCTCAAGAAGCTACAATTTCCTTATTAAACAGAGAAACTCGTGATCTCAGTCGTGCCTAAGGCAAAGACAACTTGCAATGTGACTTTTAAGAAACAGGTAGAACACAATGACTATTTTTCTTGGACAACCAATGGATGAGTGACACATGGACTAGCCGTTAGACAAAAAACTGTGCTCTCTGCTGTGATTTCTTGCTCCTCAGTGCAAATTAGAAATTTGCGATCGCGAACTACTAGTAGCGACTGCGACTTCTGCTTGACAAGCATTTAATGCAAAATCTACCTAACATAATTTAGAGATTTGGGGATAGTTTTAGAGTAACATCTCTTTAGTGGATGTGGGCTATAAATACTCCACCAAATAGATGTAAATGTAAGAGAATTGAATTAATTATAACCAAACTCTTGCTAATGTGCTACTCATTCTTTTACTTTTCTTTAAGTATAGTTGATTGTTTGGTGTGAGTAATAAACACCATTGTAAGTAGGTTGAGAGTTAGCCTAGATTCTAAAACTCTTGTAAGGGGTTGAAGTGTGAGCCTAAAAACACTTGTGAGAGATTTTTGTATGAGCATAGAAAACACAAGTTGTAAGGGTTATGTGTGAGCCATAAAAAAAGTTGTATAAGTTTGGTATGAGCTTGGAAACACCAAGTTAGTTGAGTGAAATATCTAATTGTATAAAATTGGCTAGTGGATGTTAGGTTTGTTAACACCCGAACCACTATAAACCCTTATATTGATTCTTCTCATCTTCTTCTTCACTTCCTAAATACATAAATCTTCTTCTTAATTTTAAAACAACCCATGAATTCATCCCTTCTTTTTGGTGCCCTAGGCTAACAATGCTAATACATATTATGCTTGTTTTCAAGGAGTCAGGTACAACACCAATGACTATTATAGGCTAAGGCATGAGATTCAAGATCTTATTGAAAATAAGATGATTATTTTGCTTAATGTTGAAAGACCGAGTATAAGGGAAAATCCTCTTGAATTATCATAGTCTTCCATCACCTAACCAAAGGGCATTTATGATAGATTCTAAAAATCCTAAGGAAGTTGTTATAGCTATCATTGAAGAAGTACCGAAGGAGGTTGTCATTATGGTTTAAACCATTAACTCATGGAAGAGTTTAGATAGAGAGACAAAATAAGAGAAAAGGAAAGAGGATGATTAAGATGTGGGAAGAGAGTGACGAGGAGAAAGAAGGGGAATAGGTTAGTGATGTAACTTGAAGTGAAAAGTATTACCTTAAATAGAGGGAGATGAACTTATAACAAAGAAAGAGGAGGAAGATAACCTTATTCTAAGGCTATTGGTGGAGATGCTAGCCTAGAGTAGAGTGTGGGAGTTGCTCATCATATCCCAAAAGCATATAAAGGCCATAGTCAAAGCTTTACTACAATAGATGTTGTTGTTTTGGTTATCTACAAAGAGAAAATCACTTTTTCTAATGAAGATTTGCCATCAAAAGGAAGGCAACATAACCTGGCTTTATTTACAAGAGTCGATGTACAAGGAAGACACAATTCATGTGTGATGGTTGATGATAGGTTTGGAATTAATATTGATCTCTTAAAGTTATGGCACATATTTAGTTTGTTAGAGAAAGAACTTAAAGCATTAGATAACATCATTAGGGACTATAATGATAGTAGGAGGCCAACTTTGGGTGTATTCAAGACCATAGTAAAGACTGGAATCATAAAGACAGTGGTGGAATTTACAGTCGTAGACATCCTTATTACTTTCTCACTCTTATTAGGAAGACCATGGTATCATCCATTGGGAGGAATGTCTTTCACGATGCATCAGAAAGTCAAGATTCCTTATATGGGCGAGATAGTGACCATTTGTGCAGAAGCTAGGAAGATTGAGTTAACATTGAATATGGTTGTCTCGTATCTTAGGGGTTTTAAGGTTGTTAGAGTTATAAATAAATGGGTTGACTCGAAGGTGATGGAAATCATGAAAAATTTGAACTTTTTGCCAGGTCAAGGATTAGGAAAGAATTCTATAGGTGCGTTCAAGTTTCTAGAGATTTTGACTCTGACTACTAGAAGAGGACTGGGTTATCATGGGAAAGGAACTAAGTCAAAAATAAGAGAACTGAAAAATAAAAGATCTGCAAGGGCCTTTATCTGATTTCTTTATGAAGAAAGGAAAGTCATAGGAGAATTTGAGGAAGGAGCCACTAACAGTGATGAAAAGCCACTAGGTGATGACATTATGGATGACCTTGAGAAAGGATTCTTTCATACGGGAGTTGGGAAGATAGGTTATCAGAATTATTGAGATTTGTCAGATGAGGAAGATAAGAAAAAGAAGAAAGGCAAACAAATTATTAAGAAGCAAGTACTCATGGATCAAACCAAATTACAATTTTGTATGGCCCTTAAACCACTTGGCCATTGAATAAAAAGTGGAAGTTTACTAATAAAGAATATAAATAGTATTTGTCAGACCAAAAATTTTAGGCTATGAGTGAAGACTTTAAGAAGAAGTAGTCTAACTGAGGGAACCAAGATGCATCTCTAGTCGATCTGGAATGGGGGTATACTAGGTTGTGTAAGTTCACTGAGGGCACATACACGGGATTGAGCTGAGCATATATTGAGAATATGATTATTAACTCCATTGAAGATGTAAGAGATGGTATAAAAGTACAAGTTGAGAAGGCTAAGTCGAAAGGGGTGGCCCTCTAGGAGAGTTTCATGAAGATTGAGTTATGGGATGACCAGATGAAGCAAGACTTTGAAGTGGTTATGAAAGTAATGTCTGGTATAGGATTTGAGAAAGGAACAAGTGCTAAATAAGATGGTGACTTGAGTGCAGCTTAGGTGACTGATGAAGAGAGGGTTGTGGAAGAAGAGAAAATTGATGGCTAAAAAAGTCCTACCGATATGCTAGAAGAAGTTGTCTTTCCTAATATTATTGATGTTTTTGTCTTTAGTCTCTTTAAAGATGATCATGAATTTATTTCAAAGTATACAACAAAGAATGACAAGTTTGCTCACTTATGTGATGTGGTCCCTGATAGTAGTGTGCATAACATACATCATTTTATGAGTATATTTAACATTAAATCTATGCATACCACTGCATTTAATCTTGGCACACAAGAAAATTTGAGAATCTTGCTTATTGCCAGTGGTCACACTAAAAGAACAAAGGAGATTGAATAGTTGCTCAGGAAATACCAGAGGGTTTTTGCTTGGTCATATGAGGATATGTTAGGGGTTGATCAAAAGATGGCTGAGCACATAATTTTGACTTACTTGCATATGAAACCGATGAAGTAGAAGTTAAGAAAGATAAGAGTAGAGTGGGCTCAGTTGGTTAAATAAGAGGTGTCAAAGTAGTTGAATACAAAGTTCCCTAAGATAGTTGATTACCTTAAATGGTTGGCCAACATTGTACTGGTGCCAAAAAAGGATGAGAAAGTAAGGATGTGCGGATTATAGGGACCTGAATAAGGCTTGTCCAAAGGATGACTTTCCTCAACTCCGATATTGATGTATTAGTAAATAGTACTGCAACGTGTGACATGTACTCCTTTACAGATAAATTTTTAGGTTACAACTAGATCATTATAACAATCAATAATAAGGTGAAGACAACCTTTATCATGGAGTAAGGGACATATTGCTACAAGGTGATGTCATTTAGCTTGAATAATGCAGGAGCAACATACCAACGGATAATAACTACATTATTTGATTACTTAATCCATAAAGAAGTGGAAGTATATATTGATGACATGATGTTAACATTTGAGATAAGGGAATGGCATTTTGAAGCCTTAGAAAAGTTCTTAAATAGGTTTGAGAAGTACAGTTTAAGGTTGAATCCTAAAAAGTGTGTATTTGGGGTTACATATAGTAAATTATTGGGACATATGATGAATGAAAAAGGTATTAAAGTAGATCTAAACAAGGTGAAAGCCATTTAGGACATGTCTACACCTAAGATGGTGAAAGAAGTTTGAGGTTTCCTAGGTTGTCCATAATACATCAACAGATTCATAGCCAGACTCACTCCCTTTTTTAAGCTAAGCTTTAAGTTACTAATAAAGGATGAGCTAATGAAGTGGAATAAGGAATACCAAAAAGCCTTTGAGAGGATCAAAGAATATCTAACTAACTTGTTAGTCTTAAAACTCCTAAAGTCAGCAAGGCTGCTACTTTTATATCTGGCAGTAGAAAAGAGTTTTGTGGGGGCAATGCTAGCTCAAGAAGATTAGATAGGGACTAAACACATCATGTACTATCTTAGCAAGAAGCTGATCCCTTATATGGAAAGATAAAACCAAGTGGAGAAGACTTATCTAGCAATGGTGTGGGTTTTGAGGAAATTAAGGCACTATTTTTAGTCATACTCTGTAGAGGTTATTTTAAGCTCAATCCAGTCAAGTACTTACATAAGGCCCATTCCCTGACTGAAAACCTAGCAAAATGGTTGATCCTGTTAATAGAATTTGACATTAACTATGTAATTAAAAAAATGATTAAGGGTCGAGTGGTTGTAGAATACTTAGGCCAACAGCCTCTCAATGAAAGAGGGTCTAAACTTTCATAATTCCCAGATGAAAGGTTAGGAGCAATCAAGCCTTAAGGTTAGAAAACATGTTTTGATGAAGCAATGGATAAGAAAGGAATAGGTATGGGTGTAATCTTGACATCACCAGAAGGAGAGCTTTTTCCCATAGCCAAGAAACCTGACTTCAAGGTGACTAATAATATAGTGAAGTATGAAGTCTGCACACTTAAACTAGAGTCCCTTGATATAGTTGAGGGTAAGGACAATCGAAGTATTTGGGGAGTCATTATTAGTCATTTATTAGGTAACTGATGAATGAGAACTGAAAGAGGAACGATTAAGCCCATACTTTGAACATTTGAGGAGGTTAACACAACTTTCAAAGAATCATATTTCACCACCTCCTGCGTGGGGAAAATACTATGGTAGATGTCCTTGTATCCTTGGTTTCTTTTTGTGATAGGCTAAAGAAGATGCTAATGAAATCACTACTCACGTTAAAGTAAAATATACCATGCTTTATGGAAAAAGGAGTGGCACATGTGTGAGTAAAAAATTGTCCATGGTATTATGACATATAAAAAAGAATCTTATATGTTATTATACTATACCACACCACATCGTAACGAATAATGGAGTGCACTTTTAGGCAAAGGTCAGGATGATCCTAGAAAAGTACAATATGATCAATCATAAGTCGTCACCTTATAGGCCACAAGTTAATAGAATGGTAAAGGCAACTAATAAGAATGTCAAGAATGTTAGTCCTAGGCACCAAAAAGAGAGGTTGAATTGGTGTTTAAAAAAATTTAAAATGAGGATAAAGAGAGAGTATAAAAGAAAACACAAGATTTATAGTGGTTCGAGTATAATCAATCCTACATCCACTCCCCAATTCTCTGTAATTGGGTGTTTCACTCACTCAAAATGGTGTTTCCAAGCTCACACCTAACTTTTACACTTTGTGTTTTCAAGGCTCACACAATAACCTTTCTTACAAGTGTTTTCTAAGGCTAACACTAAAACCTCTCTTAAGTGTTTTCACAGGCTCACACTAAAAC
>CATIWR010336134.1:0-14265 GCA_949677035.1 Omphalea diandra
CATTGATCATAGATGGAACCAGCATGGACTTGGTGGGGATAATGTGGTTAATAGTTGCAGGTCTTTGCATCCAGGACCTGTGAGTTTGCTGCATTGGAGTGGTAAAGGGAAGCCATGGAGACGGCTCGATGAAAGGAAGCCTTGTCCTGTTGATTCTTTATGGGCACCTTATGATCTCCATAAACACACCAACCATTGACATATCAATCATCAAAAGAGAAAGGCAACAGTGACCAATTTTGCAGTTTAGTTTTTATGAAGTTATTCTTTCATTTGTATATTCAATTTGTCCTCTTTTCAATTTTTGGTCAAAACGATATTTTTTGTGGTGTATGAAGAGAGCGTCCAAGTACAGAAATCTGATGTATCGTATAGAGTCTTTGCAGTTTTGATCTGGTTATTAATAAAGAGCTTAACTGATGCAGGATTTTTTTACGGTAACAAGTTAGACCTTTAAAAGAGAATTTCAGACAAACGCAGAACTAGTCACTATTTATTCTTTGATGCATGCTTATAGTCGTTCTAAGCACAAGTCTTCAAGAATGTATTTGAATAGTTACCAGTTACCATTGAACTTGCATTAACAGTAGAGAGTTGTATTAGCTGCAAGTAATAAGATCACAAGTTACTGAAAAAACTGGACCGCGAACATTTTAATCTTGTATTAAAAGGGCTAGTGATTAAATGAGCTTATCAACCTCTCTGTAACATCCCTGATCGCCTCCTACTATTATTGATGAATAAGGGAAACTATGGATATAATCCTCATTAGCATTTGTTTGACACTCTTAAGTTGTTGGGAATCCGTAATTAAACAGCTTCAACAGAATGTTTAAAAGCTCATTCGCAAGCCTTGATGCCAGTTCATATTATTCTATCTTGCAAGGTGTAACCCACAGAGCCCTTGCTTTGTAAACATTTTGGAGGACGAGGTGATAATTCACTCAAATTTGAGTGCAAAATGTGAATTAAATTTTAAGCTCGACAGCCAGGATTAATTAATAAATTTGGCCTGACTTTAAAAATCCTAGTAGAAAGAACCAACCTTGACATGAGTAGGACAGAACTTACACTCGGTTTCTTACCCTTGAGAAAAATACAACAAAAAATTTTTCTAACACTAAAATATGCCACCACTTAGTTTAGGGCAAAGCATCACGGCTACTCACTATGGAGCAGGAGAGCCATGCAGAAAACTTTATTGATCAAGATAAAATTTTCCTTAGCCAAAATGTACCGTTGTTTACTTGAGGTACAAATGCTTTCCATGATCATCCCCATTATTTTTAATACCAAAGTTTATGATTATGAAAGAATCACTAGCCTATAGTTGAAATCACATTTATTCAATGAATGAAATGGACATGTTGCTTATGGTGATATATGATGCGCAATGCTAAGAATTGAATGCAAGCAAGAAGTGAAAAAAGAATGTAACTAGAACTGGTTTGCATTAGAAAAGCAATAGATACATAAATAAACAAAAAGCGCAATTTACATGCCTCCTCTTCTTCTTTACAACAATCCCACAACACAACTTAGATGTAATCTGTTCTCCAATCCTCGTAAATGATGGCCTAGTAACATACACCTGCCAGTAGAAAAGAGAGAAGATTTCAGTACATTGAAAAAGAAATCAAATGACACTAGCATTTGTGGTAATCTTTAAAACCTATAAAAAATACAAACCCAGGAAGTACCTATTTTCATACAATTAGCCAACCATAATATATGTCATAGTTGTCAAAGGGCAAGAGACACTGACGCGCAAATGGGTTCTGGAGCCTAAGCATAAGTGCAAGGCACAGGCACAGGCGCGTGCGCCCGAGTGACATCAGGCACATTTATATATATTTTCAAATAATATTTAATCATTCATAATTATAAATTAAACTACCTAAAGCTTCCAATATCAATAAGTCATAAACCATTAGAAATTCTAGCAATGCGACTGTTTTTGAAGTCCAACAAAAGGCAAATACGGATTTTGAGAAGTGTCAACCCATAATCCTAAATTCCAAAATTGAAGTAAAACTAAGACTACTACTCTACATTGAGTGCTTCAGGGAAAAAAAAAGTTTTCAAACTCTATCTTGTTTCAGACTTATTGCATAAGGAAGACAAGAAGATGAGCAAGAGAAAAAGAAAGAGAGAGTAAAGAGTGGTCCAGAAGAGAAGAAGATGGACCCAAAATAAATAAATAAAGAAAAGTAGAGTGGACTGTAGCCTCGTGTGCCTCGTGCCTCAGGCATGCCTTTTACAACTATAATATCTGTTTATTTCAGGTTACATAAAATGCTGAGCTTCTTATCTTTACATGAAAGAAAATAAATAATATCATAGCTCATCAAAATCTAGCAGGATGCAAAGCAAGAATGTTTTGTTCTCTGCATCCAAGTGCATCACCAATTCAAAGAAGCAATTCATTCAAATCTATTCTTATAAAATTGTAAATCACATGCAATGTATGAAGAATACAGACAAAATACCAACCAGAAAAGCAGCTTTGCTAGGTAATCGCGAGAAGTGCCTATGGTTTCGCAAAATTCAACAGCACCATCTTTGTGATTTTCTGCATTTGCTACGGCTGAATTCCCCATGAAATTGGAGGTAGGATCCTCTTTGAAGAATCTTTTGGATATGTTCTGAACAAGCTGGTGAATGATATCCTCCACCTCCACAGATGATGGTCGTGATAATTCCGACACCTATTAAAAAAATACATTGTAGGATTACAAATGAATTTCAATTTCAAAGTAAAGTAGCATAATTTTGAACAATAAATAGTAGGACATTACCATTTCAGAATCCAACGAACGCAAATACTCTAACAAATCATTCCTACTTCCTCTGTTACATTCTATTTGCAGGGTTGCCTTCTTCCAATCATTCAGTTCCTGGAACAACAGATCAATCCTCTTAAGTCAGAATATCAAGCGCCATGTCATTCAAATATTCAGGCTCAAACTATAAACTGATAAAAGACCTATCGCCAACTAAAGAAATAAAAAATAAATTATATGCAATATCCTCAGAAGATCAGCTGGCCCCAGAACATATCAGATTGATTCGGAACTTACAAAGAAAATAGTCAATTCTGCACATCAATGTGTATTCATGACAAAAGTATAAAGAAACCATAAAATTGATCACAATGCAAGTCATAGCACATCGGACTCAGATTTTACTTGTACCAAGCATCCAAACTGAAGCTTCTGCATCTAGCCTTCGAACTTGTATTAAGTCCAATAGGATTGCACCAAGTAGTAGCATGGAAAGCGTTCTACAGGTCTAGACATTTAGCAAAATATTAAAACTCTAGAAGCCAATTCATTCTTCCATAGTTGCCTTTGTCATATGCAAACCTGTATTAGTTGTTAACATCCTAGGAATGAGAGGACGTTTTGCTTAATTTGAGCTGATGTTAGATTGAGTCCAGATTATCCTAAAGAGCTAACATTATGAGCTTTAAAATTAAGTTCGATATCGTCTATTTGCAAGTTCTTCAGAGACTCTACAGGAAAGTTACGAACTATGAAACTTTTAAAAACTTAAAACAGTTTAATAAAAAGAAAGTTAAATCTAGGAGTTCCTTTTTCCCCCCTATCCTTGCAACTACTCATTAGTAAAACTATAATGGATTGAGTACTTCTGGATAATTTAAAAGGTACTAATTGATCCAACAAAGATAACAGCCATCCTTTTGAGATTTGGAATTACTGAACATATAATGTCAGTGGATTTCATAATTTCAAGAATAAAAGATATTCAAATGAAATTGAACTAGTAGTAGTGTTATGTCAATTTGCAAAATTAGAATGTTACATAACCACATAATTTTTGCATGACACAATGATTTTCCTCCAGTTCTCAAAAAATAACAGGAAAATGCATAAAGAGGCAAACCAAACAACCGACCACAGTGTTGCACTGGTAAATAAAAAACAATGGCAGTACTTGCAATCACTAAAATTAGAAGAAGAAACTAAATTTGGAATGCTTCTAAACTTATATATCCAATAAACTCCAAGTACGCATATTAACCTCTGCCAATTGCTAGACTAACATCCTAGAAATCAAATTCAGAATCCAAAACCAAGAAAAGTATGCCATATCAGCAGCAAAAGCATACACAGTTTAAGAACATTACTCCTCCCTATCTGCTATTCCCCATCAAATTTCATAACTAAGCATCGTTTGCCAAATTATAAATATTCGCTTAGAGCATGGTATCACATATAGGGTGATAAAAATGCTGAAATTAGGAATTCAGGACTAACTAAGGCTAAATTCAGTTGATTTTAAGTTGTAAATCCCAGCTATCAAACATAACCCAAAGATCCATCTTGAGTACATATACTGTGAGTTTCTTCAGAAACTAGCAGCCATCCACAACACAATCAATTATGGAGACAAAAAATTTGACCTGCTCCTTATCGGATAACTCTGACTGCAACTTTTGAATATAATTTAACGCCTCGGGTGACAAATCCCCAAAAACCTGAGGACTGATCTCTAAATCATGCATACCAAATTCACAACGCCCACACTCCCTGTCTTCACTCTCTTCTCGTGATTCCTCTTCCTGGTTTGAGGAATTCAATTCATTATCCGAACTGTACACAGATATATCCAAGTTCCTCATTAACGATATCCTATACTCGGCATTCCACAGCGTGTACCTACAAAAAAGAAACATCAAATCAAATCCACCAATGAAAACAACAGAATGAGGAGAAATTAAAAATTTACCCACCCTGTGATGATGGCGGAGACGAGGAGGCGATCGAGAGGATTCTTAGAAACCCTAATAGAGACGGAGAATTGTTCAGATGGGAGCAGTCCCAGCATTGTGGAGATAGTCTGCTTCATCGAATCTTTCGCCGAATCAGAAACTCCCTTGGATGTAACCGAAGTATCCAAAGGCTCGATTCGTTTCAGCATGTGCGCGATTACTTGAAACCCCCGGTCAAAGGTTGACTTCCTAGTTGAAACGTAGAAGTCATCGGAAACTCCTCCTCCGCTGGTGAGACAGCTAACGGTTGCGGCGGTGGAAAAGGAGGAAAGACGGCGTGGGAAGCGGGAAAAGATAGGAGATAGCTGATGTGTTGTTGGTGGTTGTAGTTTAGGTGATACGTGAGTGACCCGAGACAGAATGGAGGCTCGAGCTGTGGCCGCCATGAAAGCTTTGCTTCTGTATCTCCCCCTGCCTATCTCTCGATAGAGAGATGTATCCGTGCGTCTCGCTGCGTTTGGTCGACGTGGAAGGATCTCTTGCTTAGGCTTTAATTCTTTTCTTTTTTTTAATTATTGTTAGTGCGACCGAAATTAAATTACCTGTAATCTTTATTTATTAATTAATTTTCTTTTCTACGATGGGTATTAGTTGTTGAAAGTTGAAACCCATCATCCCATTATAAGATTTTCGTCTTTATTCGATACTTAATCTAGGGGTAATATTAAATTATGTAAAAATTAAGTTTCATTTGTTTTACAAAAAATATTTTTCATATTTTTTATTTGATATATTTATGAAAATTAATTAAAAAATATTTTTTAATAAAAAAATAATATTTTTTTAAAAAATAATTTTTCATTTTAAAAACACAAAATTATTTTTCAAATTTTAACAAAATTATTCAACTAAACAATAAATCATACAAATACATATATTTATTATCATTGATTATTTTTAACTATTAACATCTATCACCGATCATTATCAGCAGAACCATAAAAATGTTTAATTTTAATGTATTATTTTATATTAAATAATAAATAGTATAACTACAAATATTTATCATCTAAATTTTATTATAATTTTATAAATCAAAAGAAAATTAATATTTTTTATAGTGTTTTCTAAACACTGTAAAATATATTATTTAAAAATGTTTTTATCAAATAATTTTTTTTGTAAAAGAAATGAAGTCTAAATATTTTATTTAAATTTTATTAACATAAAATTTAATTCCTAATATTATATAAAATTTTTCTCTTTACTTTGTTTTGAAAATAATTTTGCCTTTAATTAAGTTAATAAATTCAAAATTAAAATCAAAATAAAACCATTTTATTGAAGTTTTGGAATTAAAATTAAAATTGAAAATAAAATGAGAAAGAAGTTTTTTTTTTAATATTTATATGATTTACCTGAAAAGTAGAATTGATTTCTTAACAGTTCTTTATTACAGGAATTGAAACCAAATATTCAAAATTTCATACTAATAGTAAACACAAAACAAATTATACAATTACAAATTTTCCATTTAAAAAGTACTAACAAAAGCATAGTTCTCTACCTACCACATTTAAATTCAAAGCATTAAGCATATTGCTACAGTTTATCAAAATAATTCGATTTCTACAGTGAAAAATTATAAATTTATTAATTTGAATATTACCTCATTCTTCCTATTATATTATATTATATCCTATTTAATACATTTTTATTTTTTCTTAATAATTAATAATTTCATTTTTAAAATATTTTTTTCTTAAAATTCTATTTTTCATTTTTAAAATATGTTTTCTTAAAATTCTATTTAATTGGAAAATTTTATTATTAAATTAATATTTATTTCATTTTACTTTTCACAGAGTATATGATCCATGCTAAAGCAACGAAAAGAGATTTAATTTATTGTAATATCCTTAATAGTTATTATTATAATATTATTTTTAAAAAGACATTATCAAGTTTTATTTTTTTAGTTAGAAATACGTTAAGTGAATATATTACAACAAATACATTAAGATTTTATGATATATGTATAATATTATTTATACATAATAATAATAATATTAATTAATTATATACTATAATTTAGATATTTAATTTATTACTTTATTACATTATTTACATAATACATGCAAAATTTCATTAGTTTTGTCAAATAATAAGTATTTGACTTGATTTTTATAAGAATGGAAATCTCATTACTTGAAAGAGAAGGGAATAATTATTCTCTCAATGAGAAAATCATATTTCAATTTTGGATCATATTTATTATAATCAAATATTAAGAATCTAAATCATCCATTTAAATTTTCATATCAAGTATTGTTTAGCAAATTTATTTTTATGCAAACTAAAAGCCAAAAATTTTAATTTATTATTTTATCTAATTTTAGATTAGAATTGTATTTAACATAATTTAATTATTCAAATTTCAAATATAATAAAATTATTACATATTATTCCAAGATCCTTAATCACAATATGGGATTACTAGAAAATTTTACTTAAATAATTGAGTTGAAATAGTTTGAGTATTTTGCCAAATCTAATTGAATAACATTCAAAAGCATTTGAATTGAATTTTAAATTTAGTAAAATTTGAGTTAAATTTCAAATTTAGTCTAGTTCAAGCTTGATAGTTTTGACGTTATTAAACTCCAATATACTCTTAAAGTGAATGGCATATTTAGATTAACTTAATACATTTTTTTTTTCTTATATATGCCAATTTTAAAAAAAAATTGCACTTTTTATCAGGATTTATTTAAAATTAGATGCAAAATTTTAAATATCTTAAAATAGTTAAAAATATTATGTTGTTAGATTTTCGGAAAACAAATACTTTATATTTATTATGAATAATATTCATGTCATTAACCAAATTGTGTAAGAAAAAAAAATATTAGACATTTTAGTATGTATGATAAAAGGATTAAAAAAACTTTGTTTATAGTTTTTTTTTTTTTTTGAAAGAAAAACTTTGTTTATAGTTAATGTAACAATAATGTGAGTTATGCTAATCCCTATCTCCCTTTGTGAAGATAATTGACTCACGTCTTGAGATAGTAAGTTGTAATTTAATAATCCAACTTATGGTATTGTAATCTTCCTTTGGGCATAAACATGACAAGTAAAGTGAGTTCCTTAGACAAATAGCTAGGTATATGTATATATATATATATATATATATATAGTAAAAACAAACATTAAAACAATATGCAGACTGACAATTTTGTATGGTAGGTGAAATAGTACACTAAACGAAGTTTGATTATTATAAGTTCTTTATGAAAGCTTTTCTTTTTTTTTTTTTTAACTGAAATATGAATTTTATTTATAAAATTAGTACACTATACTATTTGATCTATAATATAATGATAATTTTGATACATCAAAAAATATAAAAATATAAAAACGAGAAAATATATTCTAACAACAATGATTGAGCACTTGAAATTTCAATCTATAAAAGTGCATCAACTCGTGATTATTAAAACCAGAAATGAACTTTCATTATTGTTAAATAAGTCAAATAGCTAAAATATTATTTATAAGTTGAAGTTTATTATTAAAAGCAAATTTGAAAAATTTAGGAACTCAATAAAAAAACAAAACTCTCATAAAAATAGAATAAATTTTCATAAAAAATATAATTCTAAAAATAATAAAAACAAATTATAATTATTTAAAATTATATTCATGAAAATACAAAATCAATAGATCTAATAGTTAAATCTAGTCAAATTTGAAATCGTTTTTTAATAAATAAAATAAAATACATAAAAAACTCCAATTCTAAAGAAATAAATCTAAATGAATGCAAAAAAATGAATATATTTAGTTTTATTTAAGAAATAAATAACAAAGCAGAAAAAAATTAAAAGAGAAAAATTATGTAATTAGAGAATTTGATAGGAAAAAAAAAAAGGTGAACGGTTAGGATTTTGCCAATTAATTCTTAATCCTTCATGAAAAAAAAAAAGGAAAATTAGACAAGGTTGGAAAGATTAGTGGTAGGTCCATTTTGTATAAAAATGAATCTGAAGTGGACCAATCACTAAGTGGTGAATATATGGTTCTAATGGATTATCACCTACATAAATTGTGATTTTTTTTTTATCTCAATCTGGGCTAATTGCTACTGTACCACAATAATATATGCGTCTCTTACTTTTAATAGTTAATGGATATACATTGCTTGCATGTAGGACCCTCGATTCCTGAACTCAAAATGCACGCTTTAGGTCTGTTATACTAGGAGAATCGGCCAGGATAAGAAACAGAATCTTGAGATGTTGCAGTCCAGAATTAAGTGAACTGACCTTCACAGGTTTGGCGGATTGCTCAGGCCCACAGGCCATGGCTGATTTGACTCCTGCACTTCTTCCAGCCCATAATTAAGTTCTAATTGGAAGGATTTGGCTTGTCTCCCGCAGAAGACTGAATTATACACTCTGCATGTTTCACATAAATATTAAATACAACAGGTGAACTAAAATTTTAGCCTATCACATTTTGTTATGCACCAAATAGACAGATTCCTAACGTCTTGGCCTGAAAAGCGACAAAGATAGCCATCTGGACGTCTGCACCAATTTTATTTCAGTTGGAAACTTGACAGGCCAGTGAATGTCTCATCTTCTCATAGAAATAGCATATTCACGATTTCCACGACAATTTTCGTAGATAATCTAAGCCAATTTAACAATTGCATATAATGTTCGGACTTTATCATTATGACCATGAAAATACTGTTTCGACAACCATTAACAAAACTGAAATTTGCATTGCAACAGGTCTCAACAGAAGGCTTGCTGACAATTGAATGAAAGTTTACATAAGTGCAGAGAAAATAGTTTCTTTATTCCAGTAAGGGGGGAAAATGATTATAATTATCTTCTATTCCATATTAATGGCTTAGTACAATACAAAATCAATCACTCTTCTTGTCGAGAACTCTTATTTACAGATTCACACTCACATTGTTAATAAAGATAAAGGCTACACAGTTGGTGCATCAAGATAATGCATCCAACAAAAACCCATGATCCTCCAACTAATGAGAAGAAAATGTATTTATTGTGTTGATTGTGTACCAGGTCATCCAGAGTATAAGCCATAGAGAAAGCCATTGGGAATTCAGGATTCTTTCGGCGCCTTCGGTTGCACAGCAACTTCAACATACCATGATTTCCAAGCCTCCACATAATGACCAAAAAGGTCACTGAGGACTGCCTCAACATCAACAAAATTACATTCAAAATTAGTTGCTGCAATAGGTAGCAAGTCTTATGCAGGTGTACATGACATCACTATGATAACTAGGCATAACTAAATGCGACAGACAAAAAAAAATCTCAGGCTTCAATCTGATTGTGAAATCTGAAAAGCAGCAAGAGGATGTTGCAATTGGGAAGAAAAATAGAACAGTGGGATCCCACACCATGCTTCACCATGTTTTTATATAACAGAATGTACTGATATAATATTTAAATAAATCAGATTATTGAAAGTAATAAAAACTGAGAATAAAAAGTGCGGTTTCCATAGAGAGGAGCACATTTCTAATGGGAAAAGAATAGAGAGCACTGCTTAAAGTTTTGAGACCTCCTTGAACGAAGCCTTAAAACCAACAAGAATGACCACCAGGCATCATAAGCTACAGAAAAAATGGATGTTACCCCCGTCACAAAAATAAGGAATGTGGACTATTGGTCAACCAGCCAACACAAAAATGTTACCAGAGTCCTACAGTCCTAATTAACCAGGCATAACCTTGAAAAGGATGTTTCATAAGGAAATCTAGAACAATACCTGGATTGTGATACTGAGGATAATAAGTTGAAGCAAGGCTCTCCAAGTCCTGGATCCGGTTCACAATTTTATTTCCAGAATCATTTACTGTTGGCATATCGACAGGTGTAAATGGACCAAATTCAAAACTCTTTGAGCTATTTTTTGCATGCCTCTTCAATTTGTTTTCATTACAATCATTTTCCAAATTCTGGCATCTAATAATTACTGGATTATTTTCCTTCTTCTGATTTGAATTCCAATCAGTTAAAGAATCCCTCTTGATTCTCTTTATGTTATTGTTTGTAATCTCAGTCCCAAATGTCCTCTTCTTTGGTTCTTCCAAATCCAAACAAGACAAAGATCCATTGTTTCCTCTCCATCCCAACCACCTAAAGGCCGGTTTCCTGCTATCTGGATGATGAGCCTGCACATCAGTCAACCACAGTTGGAAATTTAGTGTTGATGAGCAAAATCACAAATTATGTGTTTGCCAGGCTTCTTTATGTTCACTTAGGAGGTGCTTTTGACAACATAACGCATACCTTCTCAATCAGATTCATGGAGGAAAATACATTTGCAATATCATAGAGTCTTCTAACTTTTGCTGAAAAATAATGTGGCTGACAGAGTCAGTCATTCACTCTTATTATGTATTTAGTAAAATAATGATGATGTCAAGATCATTACTTCTCATAGCTGTTGAATTATCAGCATCGCCCAACAATGACATAGCAGCACTATCAAGAGTGATCATGTCCACCTGCAGAGAAGGTAAAGATTTTTGCCAAAGAAACAGAAAACGTAAAGACTAAATAACCATCAAAAAACAAGAAACCTACATCAAGAAAAAAATGCACTTACATCCGTACAAAGGAAAAGCTTGACAAAATTCTGTGTGAGAAGCCATAGTGATTTTTCTCTTTTGTTCTCTGCATAAGCAAACAATAGCACTGAGTAAATTGATACAAGAACTGAAATAGCTAATCTTTGGCTGCTCAATGATCAAGATGAAGTCAGAAGATATCGTTCCCAACCACATGGAGAGGAGAATGATGCGGCTTACAAGTTACTTTATCAAATAACAGAACAAAGCAAAAATAAATTACCACATTTTGATGTTGCTGAGGAATTATCCTGTCCATCAACTTTTGAACTAATAGACCCTTCATTTTCTTTCTCATTGGCAACCTAATATACAAGAAATTGACAAAGAACTCAAATAACTAGAACTGAAATGACCTACAGATCCTATATGAAATTAGTATGTTGTTGAAACGAACTCAAAGAAAATAATGCAAAAACATTGATAGTACAGCTTTTTTTCTTTCGAAATTGACATACCAAAAAATAAACTGCAAGTTTGATTTTGAATCTTAGCAGATATAGTGCCATAAAATTAATGAAAGATTCTAAAATATTGAAATTTGGTTTCCCAGTCATAACATAACAATGTTCTTCTAATGTCAGTAAGAAAGGTAGCTCAACCAGTCCAGTGGCATTTAACATCTAAAAGACTCAAATAAACTGCATCCCAAAGCTAAAATATCATAAGAACCAGCTTATCCTCAACCAGTACAAGGAGAGCTACGACAAGAATCCTTTTTATCAGGCAGTAACTCAGAACCAGGTTAGTTCCAAGCGGATAAATATAATTGCATGCGAATCTAGAGCACTGGGTACTTAGTGAATAATCAAATGCATAATAAGGAAACCAAGATTGAATCTAATTAGAGGACATACCTTGGCGGAACTGCAGGAAACAGAAGCACTAAAATTTTCCCTGAAACCCTCTTCCTGCAACAAGAAAGCATATGATGTCAACACAAATGTCCTAAAATAAGTGAATCAAAGAAGCATTATTATATACCTTAAGATCCTGCAGAGCACGAGGAATTGCTTCAAAACCTTTCCATGAGTATTGATTCTTCTGTTTTCTTGCTACAACCTATATATAACCCCATAATACACCTTATTAATAAATTAAAAAAAAAATTGTCTATAATACAAGCTAGTGTATAAGTCATAAAAGAATGAAAACTTCACCCCAACACTCTCCAATATATTGACCACATCGTAAATCCGGCGCCGTTCAACTCCTGCAAAACCAAATGGAGTGGTCAGTAAACCCTAACTCTAGAATGAATTAAAACCCTAAATAACTTGGAAAGTTGTTTATTTTCTCTTCTTTTCGTCCATTTTCTGAGGAACCAAACAAAGGGAGATATTGAAAAATAGAGAGAGACAGAGAGATCAAGATACCTAATCTTGTAGCAGCATCGTCTAGTCCAATCGAGTCAACGCCATCTTTGTTATATAGTTTCAAGAAACTAACAAAAAAAAAAAAAGAAAAAAAACACGATGAGCAGATCTTTAAGGTACAAGAAGAAGAACCAAAAAGAGAGAGAGATGGAGAGGTATCTGTGTACTTAGTGCACAGAACTCCAAGAGATTTCTCTTTGCGGCAGTAAAATTGTCTTCCATTTGGGTCGTTTTCTCGAGAAACAAACGACGACATTTCCTTCAAAACTGCTGAAGAAAGCAATCAAATTCTGCCTCTGTTATTAGATTGTCCCTGTGGGGAAGAGAAGAGAGACCGTTAAAGCATTCGATGGCCCGTTTGCAAACTCAAAAGCGGATTGGGATCTGATGTTTCCCGGTTTTGGCTTTGAGTAGCGGCCGGCCGCGGGAATTCAAATTGTGATCTAAAGCGCGGTTACTGCGGAATTACTTATTTAACCTCATTAAACAAACGCAACAACTAGTTTTTATGTCGGATATCATTTTATGCGGGATATTCTTTTTGGACGCTGATAAGTCGCCAGATGCGACAGCTACAGCTGTCGCACTTGAAACACGTTTGATTTTTTTTATTAAATACATAATTTATTTATTTTATATTTAATTTTGATTAAATTTTATATTTTATATTTTTTATATGTTCAAAAAATTTAATAAATTAAACACGATTTTAACAGTAATAGTAATTATATTAGAATATATTTGACTTATTATTTGAATATAAAATTTTTTCATTTTATATATAAAATTTGTGTATTTTTTATATAGAATTTGAAAAAATTCTATAATTATGTATATATATAACTTTTTCATTTTACATATAAAATTTATTCAAATTTTGTATACATTTGAACAAAATTTATTTTTTATTTGTTCAAAAAGAAAAAAAACTGTAGTATTCAAATTTTTTGAAGTAAAAATAAAAGAAAAAAATTATAACACTCAAGACATATTTTTTTTCATTTTTTTATACATAATTTAAGAAAGAAGAAAAAAATATATATTTAAACAAATTCTATTTTCTATTTGAAGAAAAAAATAACTATAACCCTCAAGATATCTAAATGATTTATTTATTTTATGTACATAATTTTTTAAAAAAAATATTTAATTTTTTTTTAAAAAATATTTAAATAAATTTCATTTTTTTAAAGAATAAAATAAAAAAATTGTGCCACTAAAATACTATTTCAATGTAAAAAAAAAAATAAAAAAAAATTAGTGTAAACAAAATTACTAGCACCTAAGGCCAAATGTGACCTTGGGTGTTGGGTGCGACAACACGTACACTTTTCCTTTCTTTTTAGCAATTTTTTTTAGAAAAATTAATAATTTTTATTGATAAGGCTTGGAATTACAAGAAAAGCTCCTAATAATTGCCTCATTAAAAAATTTTATGAAAAAACTTTATATATATATATATATATATA
>CATIWR010336222.1:0-40964 GCA_949677035.1 Omphalea diandra
GGGCTAATATTAATTATGAGTTTATTTTAATTATTTATAAAACGGACTGAATAATATAGTTTATTGATTAGGGGTAAACCCAATTAAAATGTAATCAATTGAGTTATGGGCTTGTGACATCTTTTATGGGCTGATATGTAAGACAGTTAATGTAAGCCTATTTTAACATAGACCTGTGATGGGTGGACCTATTAAAATTTATTATAAATAGGTTAGGTCTCCTCTCATGCCTTCATAACTAAAAACCTTAGTTGTTATCTCATTGTAGCCGTCTTTGAGAAGGTCAATGAGAGGAAGACTTAACTTTTTTTTTCAGCCATTCTGACATATTATTCAAGTGGTTTAATTTCAACGTCTGTAATCATGACTCAAAACAATTTGAGATTTAACACGGAAATAGATACGTAATTTGTTTATATTTAATTGTTAGAGTTGGTGTTCTAAATTTATATATTAGATTCTGAATTAAATTATTACAATTTCAACTAGGCCATAATCTAACTGAAGCTCTTGAAGATGAGGTGGAGGTGAGAATGCTTCCATTTCGGGTAGAAGTATTAGTCTTCTGTCCAAGTCATTAATAGTCATCAAGTCTTCTCTTTGCTTTGGGGATGAGTCTAGGTAGGATTTTTCTTTTGCTTTTAGTGACAGAGAGATGAGGTTTTTCATCTCCATGATGGCTGAAAATAGCTCACTAGCATAATCCTCGGACACACGCGGAACCCCAAGTTCTCGTAGTTGGGTTAAAGCACTTAATTCACTAGCAACACCAGCAACAAGACGCACCCCAGTGCAAGTTTTGAAGATTCACCAAAGTTCCAATACCCTTTGGAACTAACTCCACCAGAAACAAAGGAAGATGATTTAGTTGATAAAAGATGCCTGAGCTGTCTAAACTTTAGAATTTCCACTGGTAGTTCGCGCAGATTTGTACCCCTTATATCCAAAGTTTGTTGTTTCCGAAGATTACCTAAAGTACGTGGAAGTTTCTTTACTTCTGAGTCAACCAAGCCTAAATACCTGAGGTGAATCAAATCTCCCACTTGATCGGGTAGGTACTCTACACTACCATGCAAATCCAACGCCAACATAAACTTCAAACTGCAGACAGTTTCCATAATGCTCGCATATAACTAAAGTTAGAATCACTCTCTTGTGCAGTTGCAAACAAGGATTGGATCTGAAGGTTTTTGAAGTTAGGATGCAGGTCTCGTCCATCATCTTTAAATACTGCATGGATTTGCGAATTTGCAGTTTTAGTGACAAAATCTTTCTCCTCAACTTCAATAAGACATAATTGCGATATAATTTGGAGACTTTCACTTGACTAGTACCACACATTTCATCAAGCATTCCTATGTTAATAAGTTCCGTGATAATATTTTCTGCTATATCCTCCAAAACCTCCCCTGGTTTTTCAGATAATATTAGACCTTGAGCCAATAAAAGCCTCACCAATTTTGGTTTCGACGTGCAAAATTTCTCAGAAACAATGCAAGATTTGAGATGATAAGAAACGTTTTCATAGCTTGATTTGGCAGCTGCTAAAGAAGACGTCTCACCTTTATCTTCTTCAATAAAGCTTGAAACAACATTAACTTTTGAGCTTCTCCTTTCTGGGTCCCTGCAAACAATGAGTTAATACTATAGTCAGTTTGAAGACTACAGTATACGAGAGGCACGACTGTGGATACTATAAGATCAAATCATGATGAGAAAAAAAGCACTGTTAATTATTTGGGATTGGAGTAGCGATCATATTCCCACACATCCATCCATGATTAGTCTGTCACTCAAAGTCGAGAGTTGAACACTATATTAAAATTAAAACTACAAGTTGCTTGCCTTTGTTGTGGCTATTTCTTACATCATTACGCGCTAAGGACTACTCTGAAGAAAAAGAAAATAGAAAACATTTGACTTGGAAAATCAAACTATCACTTTACTTTTATCGCCATTTTTATGCATGCATGGCCTGAAGCGACCTGAATGAACAGTACAGTAATGTCCATCCTGAGGTACAAGAAGTGCAATTATAAAATGTAAATAAAATAAATATAAAACTTAACTTATGTAAATAAAAATATCAAATAATAAAATTATATATTTAATTTTTTTTAAACAATCAAACAGGTCTTTAGACATCTTACATTATAGCCGTTGCAAGGAACAACACAGTCGAGTGTTCTTTTATACACAACCTTCCTTGACTTTTTATTTTAGGCAATAGGTGGATCCCTCAATTTTTAGATATATAGCCGAACTCATTTGAAAATAATTCAGCTTGAATTTAATTATGTCTGATTTCAAGTTAATTCAAATTAATTCGACATGCTAATAATTCAGTTGATTCGAATTCAATTATTCAAAATTAAAACAATATTTTTTATTTTTAAATAATTAAAATTAAATTAAATTTATATTTGAAAATGATCTATCTCAAATTCGTCTAAAAAAATTCAAAAATAATCTAACTCAAAATAATCTAATTTAAAATTAATCTGATCCGCTTAGCCGTACGTTTGTTTTTTGTTCACGTCTTGAATTGTAATCAATAAAAGATAACGTAGAATATAAATAAAGACAATTAATGAATTGATGTTCAGAAATAAAACAAAAGCGTATATTTGTTCGCAAGTTGCATTTTTTTTTTTTTCCTACTCCCATTTTCTGATTTTCACCTAAGTCACTTTCTTTTTCGGCAACCTTAAGCCTACCGTTCGCTATCCAATGGCTAATGTCAATACAATACATATATATATATATATATGTTTAATGCTAGCAAAAAACTATTACTAAGATTTCATATATATAAATTAATAATTGTAACATCTCAAATTTAAAAATTATTTTTTATGAGCATATGTGAAAATTATGTTTTTTAATTAATTAATTTAACATATAAAACATTAATCATATATTATTATTAATCATTTTATAAATTAATAATAATAGTTAAATATAATTTATTAAACTCTTAATATCTATCAACCATTAGTCATTAATTATTAACTATTAAGCAATAACAATCAATTGTCAACTACATTCCATCAATATGAATATACCTATTAATGAGGAGCTATAACTCTTTTCTTTTTTAGTGTTTTTGGGACTTTCACTGATATATTCTACTAGCGGTAAGTTATTGTTATATTCTTTTTTTATTTTTAATAAAATGAATTATTTTATAATATTTTATTTTTTTCCATTTTAAGAGTTTTTACTTTAAGATTATTATTTTCTCTTTTAACGATAGTTTTGACGATTTGACATAAATTATATAATAATAATGATGATATATTATTGATTATTATTTCTTAAATTCATTCTAACGTATTTTATGAATTTCAATTTACATTACATTATATTACCATTTTTTATAGAAATCTTCAAAATTTTTAAAAAAGCAAATCTATCATCGAAAAAAATTTATAATATAAATAAAACTATAGTTTTGGAGCTAAATCAATATATTGTTATTAGTAGTATTGAAAATCGATTTCATATTAATATTTTAGGTCATAAAATTATTTTTTCATAAATAGTATATGATTATTTGTAAATGAAAATGTCTTTTATTATTTTTGAAAAAAAAAAAAACATACCTTTTAATGATTAAATCATCTTACAAGTCCTTTGGTCATCTTTGGACCTTGTGTACGGCTGAAACATTGGCTAGTCAAAGCCCAATAACTAGATGTTTATCAATATTGGGCTGGGTTATAACAGATCTGAGGTTCACCGACTTTTATGTGGCCTTATCCTTCATCGCCATGCATTGAAAGCGAACAAGCAAAAACGGTAAACTTTTATTGTTCCATGCAAATGCTCGCAAACTGCGCTATAGACTTGATCATTAGCATCCCAACCACCATCGTTGGAATTAGAACAAAATAATTTTATCCTAACTCCTTTTACTTGATTGTCACCTTTGCACAATGTTTTCAGAACCATATTGATAAAATTGAATTGATAAAATAAAAAACCGATAAATAATTTAATTTAATTTAATAATTAAAATTAATTATTGATAATATTCACCAATTATGGTGATACAATTTGATTATTGAGTATTTGTCCTGTATAGCAAGAAGTTAGAGTGCGTGATTTGATAATTTATTTATTTAGATGAGACATTTTTTTATTTCATTTAGAAAACAACTTGATTTCAAAGAAAATTAAAAATAATTCAATTTTTTTTATATTAAACTCAATTCTAATTTCTAACATTGACTTATTTGAATATAAACTAAAAAAAATTACTTCTTATAAAGTTATTTATAAGAAATTGAACTATAGTGTTTAGTTCACACATATTTTTCTAGAAAGTGAATCACAATCACATTTACTTCACTGGCTAACTTTTAGGAAAGTACATGATAAAATTTTATTTTATATCTTTAATCTATTAATATAAATATTTTTATGTCATTCAACAAATTTATGCAAAGAAACAATCCTAAATAATTTAGAAAATATTTCTCAATTTTCCTAATAAATTACATTATTGACTCTTTTTAGTAAATTACTTCAATAGTGATGAAATGAAAGGATAGATTTTTTCTTTTTTGTCTTTATACTTTATTGCAATAACAGATAAAGAAAAGTCTTGCTTCCTAATAAATTATATTTTTTAATTAACTTCTTTCAAAACAAATAAAACACTTAGATGAATGTCAGAAAATTACTTTGTAGTTTCACACTCTTACACTTCAAAAAGTGCAAAATTTTTTTGTGATAATTTAGAATATATGGCTGAATTCCTTTAGTACATATAATTTGAACACACTGACAACACTAAAAAATTAGGATAACAGCTCATTTTAGACCTTAAATAATAATTAAATGATCACAATATATATCTTAAATAATTTAAAATATATTTAATTATTCTTTAAATATATAATAGGAAAATTTTAGAAAATATATTTTTATAAGAAATAAATGAAAGTTTTGAATTTTCATCAAAATTTAGATTCAATTGGATATTTCAGAATTTTTAAGGACAAAAATGGTTATTATACTAAGTTTTTTCAATGGTGTTAGTATGTTTGAACCACATGCAGTAATAGGGTTTAATTACAAGTATGAAATTATGATAAAAAAATTTTACAAACTCCAAAATATAAAATCAGATGATAATTATATATATATATATATATATATATATATATATATATATATTTAATTTGAATTATTAATACATTTTAAAATCTTAAAATTTAAATTAAAATTGTAAAAAAAAAAAAGAAAAAAGCAACTAAACCAAACTGTGCAGGTTTATTTAAAAGGCTTAAGAAAAACTTGGGCTACTAGTTGTTGGGCCAACCTAATAAAGGAGGAAGCAAAAATTTATCCTATCACTGAGAGAATGGTAACATTCTTTAGGTGAAAAAGAAAGGATGAAACCTTTTAAAACCCTAGAAACAGAAACATATGTTACAGATTTACTGAAATCACTGGGGCATGACATGACCAATGGGTTACTGTGTCACCTGTGTATGGTCCACATCAAGTAAAAGACTATGACCTCTAGGGCCAAGATGAAGCCAGGTGGCGAAAGATCTGAACGGGATGAAAGTTATTGCCCGGATTGAGAGGTGTATCAAGGGGCAGGGGACATGATTGACAGGTGAGCACGAGCTATGTGGGCCCTGTTACCTTAGTCAACTCGATATGACCCTATATGCCGGATTTCTCGTAAGTTCTGTTCAATTTTTTTTTTTTTAAATTTTACATATCTACATTAATTAAGTTTCATTCTCATCATGATTATTATTATTATTATTGTTATTTGCATCTGATCTGAAAGTTAACTGGAACTGACCTAATCGATGCGCTTAGTTCCCAAGTTTCAGTTTACTGCAGTCGACTTAACTCAGATTCCTCAGTTGTATCAGAAAAATTAAGATTTTTTTTTTTGAACATAGGTAATCTCATTCCAAAATTAAGCAAAAACAAGTTTCAAAGTCATTTACAACCCAAATCCGTTGGCTATAAAGATTAATACAAAAAGATTGAGAGAGAGCTTTCTTAAATTTTTTTCGAAAGAAGAAAAATTAAGATTCTTAATTTAGAACAGAGTGTGTGCAATTTCATTCAGAAGCAACTGAACCATAATAACCAGAGAAAAACATACAAGTAAAATGCCTGGTTTTTCTTTTCTTTCAAAGGTCATTAATGCATGCCTAATTATACATAATTTTGACTATTAATCAAATTATATAAATATTAAAAAAAATTTATTAATTAACTTTTAATTATGATTCGGACAGATTACTTCATAGTTTTAAAAAATATTCTAATAATGCATACGAAATTCGAACTCTTTTTTTTTTTGTTATAATAATAAATTAAGTGTGAGTTTGACATTGCTATTGCTGATAGTTATTTCATTTGCATCAAGAAGCTGCGGCATTTGGGTTATGATTGCCAATTAATTATATTTTTAAATGAAAATATTTATATTAACAAGGTTTAAACTTAGACATTTTTTCTTAATTAGTCTGACTTTTATGCTATTTTGGCTTTGTTGGTTGTTTCAATGCACACAAAGAGATCATCAGTAGATTTTTTATTCAATCGGTTTGATTAATCTAATTAAATAAAATAATTTTTTATTTTTTTAAAATATACAAATAACATTTAAAAATATGTAAAAATATTAAAAAAATAATAAAATAACAAAAATTATTTTTAAAATTTAAATTTTAAGTAAAATAGTATAATTTTTAAATCAATAAATTTTCTTTTAAAATGACGTAATTTTAGATTAAATCAATTTAATTTAATTTTCAATTTTGGATGATTTTCTCGATTTTAATCGATTTTTTCTAATTTTGACTATGATTAATTTTTAATATTAAATTAAATTAAACCACTGATCAATTATTGATTTTATCTATTCGATTAACCAATATCATCTGATTTTGAAAATATTCTTAATTATATTTTTTATTAAAAAAGTGATGTTAACAAGATTTAAACTTGGACATTTGATCTTATTTAATCATACTTTTACGGTAATTTGGTTTGTTGGTTGTTCCAATGCACACAGAGAGCTGTCAATTTCTGCCTTTCTTGACCACACCAATGATTTTACATCCAAAACTCTTAAATATACGGAGAACTGGAAACCATTAATTCAATGGGTCATCATGTAATTGAAGCTCTCTATCTCGTGAAAAAGTTTGCCAAATTCTTGACCTAACAAATGTCACAATTGCTTACTATTTGCTGCAGCAAAACTGAAGCAATTATATATGAGAGAAGGTTTGGTTTTAGACATTTTTTTTTTTTTTTTTATCTTGAAGAGGAGGAAACATTTTGCACATCTTTCGCGTCGATGATAAGATAAAATCATGCGCATGAGATGACACATCACTTGGGTTTTTGCTCTTTTTTCTCGTCAAAACAGCTGTTTAATGAATACAACATAATATCTACCAAAATTTAGAATTTTTTGCAGCCCTGAAAAATGCCTTATTATTGTCATTATTCTTATGTTTCTACAGCTTATTTCCCATGCATGCACAGTATTGTATTTGATGTTTGAACTGTCGTATTCGTGCCAAAGAAATCTAAACAGTTACCCTTTAAGAGAAAAAGAAAAATGAGAATAAAAATAAAAAATTATTACAATTTTTTATTATTTGATAATAAAAAACTAAAGAAAAAAGATTATTATTTTCACTCTTTATTTTCCTTTAAAATGGAGAAAAAAAATATTATGCTTGAAAAAATTTATAATGAATTTACATATTTGTTATTGGTACTTCTTTGATGAAGAGAGAAAATATTCTTTAACCAAACATAAGAAGAAAAAATAAATAAAAAAATAAAATTTATTTTTTCTCTTCATTTTCTTTCCTCACTAAATAATTTTTCAAACATAGTATTAGGGTTGAACTAGATACATGCTGTTTCCTCTTGAGACTTTAATTTTAGATCCATCCTATGATATTTAATATTATATATTTTGAAGAATTATGTGGAAAAATCATCAATTTTTGGAACCAAAAAGGCAGATGTAAGATAGCGTTTAGTTGCTTTTTTTTTTTCTTTTTCTGGATATAAAATTTATCTAATAATGTGTTCAAAGTAAATAAAAAATTAAAAAATTCTATAAATGAAGTGAAAAAATATTATATATTCAAAATATGAAGTCAAAAGAAATTTAATATGGCTACTTTATCATTAGAAGCATGAGTGGTTCACTGATAATTTTTTGGAAGATACAAAAATGAATTAAAAAATATAAAACTAAATAAAAAAGATAAAAAAATGAATATTCAAATAAATAAATTTTATATTTAATGTAAAAAAAAACAACCAAACTTTGCTTTAGATGTTACAATACTGTTAATGTAGCGAGTAACTACTATCATTATTCTTTTTAGAAATAATTAATAAAGTTCTAAGGTGCAATTTTAATAGCTCATCGCTATAGCAACAATTTTGATCGATTAATAGACCATAGTCATATGAGTTTGTCAATAAACATTGCCTTTAAATCTTCTTTCATCTTTGGCTTATAAGTCACTTCATTCTACATATATATCAACTCAGTAAAATCAATCAGATACAAGCCATACTTTTGAGCAATAGGAAAGTGTGTGGAAATAGCCCAATCAAAGTACAAACTAATATGTGCTTTTGCTTTTCTTAGATCATACATATGTAAGCATCAAGTCATCCATCCTCTTGCTTCCCAACCTAATTAATCGATGGAAAACTTGAAACCAATGATATATTAAAAAAAAAAAAAAACCCTAAACCGCCACTGAATTTGGCTGTAAGTGCAGAAGTCAGGAAGATAGTGACAGTGAAATACTTCATCCGGGGATACATTCATGTGCCAAACATTATTAAGATAATTTTTGAAGTAGAGAGAATAAATCATAAATAACTGTTTTGTTTAGGTTGCTCATAAAATTCTCTAAGTTGACGTTTGGATTGAGTTTTTAAACCATGGATTTTAATTTGTGGATTTAAAAATTATAAATTTTATAAGTTTTAAAATTTATGAATTTATAAAATAATTAATTACAATTTCATTGTTGGAGCTATCTCAATATACTACTTTGTCTTTCATTTATAAAAATAAATTTAATAATTCATATATTTTTCCTCCATTAGACTTAATAATCATCTCATATATAAAATGATCATAATATTATTATTTTTTATATTAAATTTGCTTTCGAACCATCATTACTATGCACACAATAACATCCTCTTCCTCATTTTATAAAATTCATAAATATATTTTGTTTAATAAATTCAACAAAAAAGAAAAGAGAGTTATTTTTCTTCCTCTCTTATTTTTCTTCAATTCTCAAACAATGAAAAATTGCAATCAATTCTTATTTTTTCTCTTTATTTTTTTCTTCATTTATTTTCTCTCAATCCAAACAAAAGGGTAAAAAAGTGGCGTTCAACAAAAAATGGTGTCAAAACTTCAATGATGTTTTTCGGTCAATTGTGCTGTCAAATAACAACATTCTTAGTCTCATCGGACTTGTCTCTGCATTAGCTTTCTTTTGATATCCTACTCAATATTAAAGATATATGCGCATATTTTATTTTATAAATTTAATAAAAAATAAAAAAAGAAAAATTATTTTGATTGGTTCAAAAGACCAATCAACCATTAGCTCTTTTCTCTAGAGAGAGAGAGAGCGAGAATCATCATTCTCTAGCAATCAACGATTGACAATACTATCTTCACTAAAACCTCTAAATTTAGTCAACTCAAAATGGAGCGATATTGACAAAGGAGGCTACAACAAGATGACCGTTCAATCAAAAACGACACCAAAACTTCAATAATGTTTTTTGGTTGATTTTTGTATAACACGGCAGTGTTCTTGATGGGATTGAATTCGTCTCTGCATCAACTTTCTTTTGACGCCTTACCCGATATACAAAATGATATACATCAGTGATTGTGAAGTTCAATGGATTTCGATGACTTTGGATCTTCGAAAGCTCAATCGGCCTTCCTAGCAACAAGTAAGGTAAAAGTGAATGATTCTTTGAGTGCACAATTTGGTGATGAAGATGATTATGGAATTTCATGGGTGAAATCACAATGAACTCTTTGTAAAATCATACGTTTATTATGTATGGTAGAGAAAATGAATTTAAAGATATTTTTTTAAACAAAAATTTTAATTATAGAATATGTCATTCATATATACCACTAGCTATTAGACTTGGTGGGAAAGAGACTCGGCTACTTACTTAATGAACTTATATGGTGTCTTAGATATTATTCCCATTTGTGGTGGAGTTTTCAATCGTCATGTGCTATTTGGAATGGTATCTGGAATGTTATTCTCAATTACAGCTCGGCTCCACAACCTCTTTTCATAAATCTCTCTATTAGCACTAATCTACTAGCAATTGATGGATTTACTTGTAAAAATATTAATTAATTAAAATGATGGATTTCACAAACTCCAACTTTCTATCAGAGATTTTAAAATTCTTCATTTTGAAAGATTATAGTGAATAATAAATTTTAATTTTTTTCTCGACCAAACAATGATTTTATTGTTAGTTGATTAGTGCTAATAGCGAGAATTTATAAGAAGAGATTGTGGAGCCAAGCTGTAGTTGAGAATAACATTCTAGATGCCACATAGCGCATAAGGATTGACGTATTCACTTGTAGAAAAAAATTATTTATTAATTAAAATAATAGATTTCACAAACTCCAATTTTATATTAGAGATTTCAAAATTATTCATTTTGAAAGATTTTAGTGAATAATAAATTTTAATTAATATATAGATTTTGACTTTTTTTTCTCGACCAAACAATGATTTTGAATAAGAATTCATAGATTATTTTTTTTTTAAATCTCTCACCCAAATGTCTATATTCAAACAGACTTTAAGAAAACAAGCTAAGATCACCATTGAATAGCCAGTTAATAGTTGAGAATTTAATCTAATAATTAATATAAGCAAGAATTGAAGCTGTAAGGGCAATTCATTATGACCATATCTATATCTGTGAGTAACAAATGCTCTTTTCCTTTATGTTAGACGATGCTTTACATAGAAAAATTATTTCAGGGTTTAAAATTAATAATCATTGTCCCACACTCAGTCATGCTATTTATAGATGATACAATTCTTTTTGGGCGAGCTTCTCTAGCTGAATTGAATTCTATCTTATTTATTTTGCAGAAATATAGTTATGCCTCTAGTCAGAAAGTCAGCCTTTGCTAAACCTAGCATCTTCTTTTGCAAAGGTACTTTGACGAACAACTATCCATTTTATCTTCTATTGGAGTCTTAAGCATGGAAGCAAGGGATAAGTATTTAGGCCTCCATTCATATTGGGGTAAATCTAAAATAAATTCTTTATTGTCTTTATGTGATAAAGTTTTGGCTAGAGCCCAAGGGTGGAAGTGCAAACTTCTGTCTCAAGGGGGGAAAGAGGTCTTTCTAAAAGCTATTCTAACAGTTATTCCCAAACATACCATCTTATGTTTTAAGCTTCCCATGCAGATTTGTAGAAAATTAAACTCCACTTTGACTTCCTTTTGGTGGGGCAAAGAGGATGGAGGTAGATATGAAAAATGGGATCAACTAACTTTTGCAAAGAAAGATGGAGGGTTGGGTTTTCAAAACATTGAGGGTTTTAATGATGCCCTTTTAGCAAAATAATGTTGGATATTGTTAAACAATCCAGACAGCTTATGAGCAAAAATAGTTAAAGCTATTTATTTTCCTAAAACTGACCTCAGGAGTGCAGGTAGAGGAAAAAGATCTTCATGGGATGGAAGAGCTTATTATACGGTAGAGAAATCCTTCGTCTTGAGGTAAGAAAGCATATTGGAAATGGACAGTCAGTTGACATCTGGAAAGACCCATGGTTACCGGATAATCCATCCTTTAAGGTGTTAATCCCAACCCTTTAATGTTTTAGTGCATTCAGTTTCTCAATTAATTGATGACAATAAGTGGAATTATGAACTGTTGAATAATATTTTTGTTCCAGACGATATTAAAGCTATTAGAAGCTTGCAATTGGAGCCATTGAATTTTCAGGATCGGTGGATTTGGCATTTCTCTAAAAATGGCTCTTTTACTATCAAGCATGGTTTTTTCGGCAAAGAAGAACTTCTAATTCGGTTATACAAAGGCTTATGACAGCTGAATATTCCTCCAAAACTAAAGGTATTTATGTGGAAAGCTTTTGAAGGGAATCATCCAACTAAATTATTAGAAGCAGCAGTGCATGCAGTTCTACTTACAATTGAAGTGTTTCAGTCTTTCTTGCATGTCAAATGTGCAGTGGAATTTGATTTCAAAGAGGTAGTGCATGTAAGAAGGATTCAATGCTTTGGACAATAAATATTAGTCATGTTTTTCACAAGATAAATCAGCTTGTCAACAACTCTATATTGTTTTCTATTAGCTATGTACCTATAAGTGCCAATTCTGTTGCTAATCGGCTCCATTGTAGTCCTCAAGGCCTTGTAAATATTACTCGAAGTGAATGATAGATCTATTTTTTTCTTTGGACAAAAAAAAAAGAATTAAAGCTGTGATATTTAAATTTTAATTTAATAAAAAATAAATTCAACAAAAAAAAAACTTCTCTAGCTTTATTAAATGAGAAGGAGAAAGAGGGAGAGAAGTGTTAAATCATTCCTCTCCAACAATCAACGGTTGACACTACGTCCTGCACTAGAACTCCTAAATCGGAGAGAAGTGATATTGACAGATAAGGCGATGTGTGAATGGTCAATTATATTTAATGAAAAACAATTCAAAACTTCAACAATGTTTTTGGTCAATTTTAATGTTAGATGACATTGTTATTCATGACGTTAAACTCGTCTCTGCGTTTAACTTTCTTTTGACATCTTGCCAGACAAAAAAAATAGTCTATATTGATGACAATGAAGCTTAATAGACCTCAATGACCTAAACTTCGCAAGCTTGATCGATCTTCTTAGTTGTGTGTAGGAAAAGTAAAAGATTATTTTGAGTGTGATATTTAATAATAAAGATGACAATGAAATTTGCCTAAGATGGATAAGAAATTTTCACTTGTGAAGTCATGAAAAAAAAAATAGAGGAAGATGAGGCGATGAGCGAACAGTGAGATGAGAGTTCAATTAGAAATGATGCTAAAATTTCAATAATGTTTTTTGATCAATTTTGATGTTAGATGATGTCATTCTTATGATACTAAATTTATTTCTACATTAACTTTCATTTAACGTCTTACCAAACATAAAAAAAGATCTATATTAGTGACAATGAATCTCAATAGATTTTAGTGACTTTTAAATTTGGAAAACTTGATCCACCTTCTGAATAGTAAGGAAAAGTAAAGATTCTTTTAAACATGATATTTTTGGTGATGAAGATGATGAAATTTATCTCGGATATATAAGTATCTGTTTAGTTCATAAAATTGAGCTCAGAATTGAAATTAGCTATAGAATTCTATTTCAAGTCTTTGGTAGCTTACTAAGAATTAAAATTCTGAGTCTATATTAATTTCATAAATTTAAAATATTAAGCCAATCTAATTTTTTATTATTGGGCTCTGTTGGAGATTATTTAATAAAATATTTATAATTCAAACACTAGAATTAACATTCCAATTTAATTTCAATTTTGATAGAATTGAACTTGAAATTAGAATTCTGACTTTCAATTCACAATTCTGTCATCCAAACGGAAGAGATTTTCACTTGAGAGGCCATGAAAAAAATAAAGAGAGAAAAAGAATTTTTAATTTTTATTAGAAATATTAAATACAAAAGTAATATAGTCATTACATAATGTTTTTGAAATTTAACTTTGATTCGGTAGTAAGAGGTTTTGCCTTTGGAGAAAAGACTCGATCAATTGTGATGGAGTTTTACATCTCCATGCACTATGTAGTGTCCTGAATATTATTCCTAGTTGTGGTCGAGTTTTTAGTCTTGATAAGCTATGTGGTATCTTTGAGCGTTACTTTTCACTTACAACTCTCTACTAAATGATGTATTTTTACCATTTATAACATGTGTCATTACTATTATATGACATATCATCTAATGTTGATCAGCCTTAAAAATTAAACACAATTTCAAAAGGTTTATAAATTTAGTTGAATTACTCAAAATTTAAAGAATTGGACATAATAATCAAAACTTGCAAATGTTTAAATTTTTTAGGTATATATATATGTATATATAGAGAGAGAGCCAATTTTCTGATAGCTTAGCTTGTAATCTAATCTCTGGTAGGTGCAAAGTGGTGCCTATAACTTAGCAACATACACGGAATTCAATCCTAGAGCAGGGTTAGGTCAAGATAAGTATTGAGAGCTCGCAATAATAAAAGTAAAATTTGGATCACCATTCGAAAAATAAAAATTCTCCATATACGAAATTGGGAATCACTATAATTAATCTACTCCAAAGGCACATCTATATTGATTGACCATATTATGAACAAAATAATATATTCATGCATTTAATTCTTTGTTATTAGCAACTCTAGCCTTTCCTTCATTAAAGAAGTGCTAGAAAGACAAAATAAAACTACTGATGCTAGTCAGCCTCGACTAATTTGAAAGAATTTGAGATTTCAGGGATTCAAGAAGGTATCAAATATCATTAAAAATTGACATATATTTTTAAAATAATCTTCTCTTCATCTTTATAACAATTTTCCTTTGGCTATCGAGGTTGATTTCACTTAGCACATATTATATTATTATATGTTAATTTGTTAGTTTTGATAGGAAAATCACTTCTGCAATATGTAGGTTTTATACACACACACACGAAGAAATTAACATTATTCCAATGTACTTCTAAGGAAATGCAAAACAAAAAAGATCACAACAAAATACTTATGGCGGTCATAAAGAAGGTCAAAGGATGAAGTGATATAAATTTATGTGACAAGACTGATCACTCAGGTTGGAAAGCAATCAGACGTGCAATAATTTCCTAACTCAAAGAATTTGGACGATCCTAATTAATGACGTTGCCCGAATCTAAATTCTCCTAATAATAATTCAAAAACTACTCTCATCACTCAACAACTTTAGAAAAGAAGGAAAAAATGTTTCAAAATATTAAATAAAAGGCCTTTTAATTATCATAACAATCCTTATATATATATATATATATATCCTCCAGCACAAGAGATACCACGCATAATAGATAGGTATACAGTGACCCCATTGTAAACAAGATAATCTAAATAAAATCTATAAGACATTACTTTTAATCAATCATTTATCCTCTTCACCCTTCAATTTGGCTCCTTGATTGAACACAGGAACATCTAGACAACCCATTAAACCTATGCCATATATACTGCTAGTTGTGCTAAACTATGCCATGTAAACCGCTAGTTGTGCTAAACTATGCCATGTAAACCGCTAGTTGTGCTAAGAAATATCGTTTTGGTTTCATATTGCAATAGATTTAAGAAAATCTACACAATTTATGACACTATCGAAACTATACTAAACTTTCACAACTATGAACGCCATGACACGAAAAGTATGGAGAGTTCCATCTTTTTGCTCAAGGATAAAAGTATGGAGAGAAGAGGGGGAAGGATAACAGAAGAACAAACAAATGTTTGATTTAATAATATCAGTCTTCTTCAAAATTATCAAATTTCGATCCTAATTGAAGCTGAATAAAAAAAGAAAGGGAGTATTGATCGAACAAAATGGGCCAGAAAATCATATAGATATATAGTTAGACTGTCAACATTATTTGCCAGCTTAAACACAAATGTATACCCTTCGTGGTCTGACCTTAATATCGTTTTTGTTGCTTGATAACATAATGTATACAGAAAAACTGTATACACACAAATACACCCATCAGAAGATTGTCTTCTTCCAAAAATCTAAATAAACCCGTCATGTCCTTAATAGTGCAGTAACTAACTATATTGCACTGTTTATTAGGGTTCGTGTGATAATAGAATTCAAATATAATATACCCTCTTTAGGGAACGTCCAACATTTGATATGACACACAAAAGTAAATGGGGATCAAGTGGATTTGTATAATAAATAAGGCCAAGGCCTTTCGTCAAAGACAAAAAGACCCATCCCACAAAACTACCTGGGATGTTAAGACCAAGGAGAGATTATATATACAGCTATTCTTTCTTTCACCTTTACAAGGAATGGAAATTTTGCAGTAGAGGCTCCATTTTGAAGTTTAAAGATACTATAACTGTTAAGTCTTGGCATAAATTTTGCAGAGTTTTTGCTATTTAAGTTATTCAGTACTCTATATCCATACAAGTTATTTTGTCATCCATGTCAAGGTAAGCTAAAGCAATATAGCAGGAACAGGAAGTAAAAGAAGGGGGAAAAAAAGCAAAAAAAGAGTCACAGACCACGGTATACGTGATACCAAAAATGAACAATGTATACAACTATAGTGCTTGACAAATCTGACACACAGGACCCTTTTTATTGCCTGATGAATGATTTGCCAATACCCCATTATTATAATTATTATTATTATTCTAACACCATAAACCAAAAAAGAATCCGATAAAAAGACACACGACATGATCTCCAAATCTATTACTTGTCACGAAAACATAACGTTTCCAGCTACATATCCGTGGCAAATTGGATGTTAAAGCCACATACATGTTTAACAACGAACTATTACTTCTACTACTACTGCTGCTAACACTAGCAAAAAGCACCTTAAAACCCATCAAGACATGCATGGTGATCATAACTCATACACATAATGCAACAACACATATAGATGAAAAAAGATTTTAAGTACTGGTGCAAATCAATTACTAAAAGAGTTTCTAGTGAGTCTTATCATCCTCATTAATTTTTCTTTTAATTAAAATGGGTTGTAGTGATTAACTTTAATATTCTTACTGATCATCACTTGCATTAGTGGTAGCTACTGCTGGTGCTGGTTCTCCTGGTGGAGCCATCAATAAAGCAGGACCCTGCTGCTGCTGCTGTTGTAGTTGCAATGGTGGTCTCTTCCTCTTCTTCTTCTCATAGCTAATCCCTCTAGCCTTAGCCTGTGAATCCCTAACTTCACGTAGATAAAGCCTAACAGCACGAGCCCCAAAAGGGTTGTTCTCTGGCTTGCCTCCATTCTCTTCAAAGGCGGCGCGGAGGCGGCCGATAAGAGCATCGAGGCTACCCCAGGCTTGCCGGAGAGGACAAGGGCATGGGGCTGGTGGGTTCGGGTGGCCAAAGAAAGGGCAGAGTTGGGTATGCACTTTGGTCTTTCCAAACTGGTCTAGGTATCTCAAGAATTCAAGAACGTGCGCGCCGCTGCACCTGGACAGAGACAGAGGAGGGCGATGGTTGCGGAGGTACTGGCCGAAGGTATTCCAGTCTCGCCGTTTTTGGTTCTCGTAGCGGCTGAGAGTGGAGGGAGAGGTGGAGGTGGAGGAAGAGGAGGATGAAGTGACCGTTGTGGTGGCTGTAGTAGTAGTGGTGGTGGTGAGAGGGAGAGTTGGGGTTGTGGAGTTGAATTCTTGAAGAGAATCCATATTAAAGAATTAGTTCTTGGGTGTTTCTTGATTTTAAAGAGTACAATGGGAAGAGATCAGGATTGGAGCTGATTAGGTGAAAGATTTCAACATGGATTTTGATGATGAGATGATCCCATGCTATGTAAAAAAACTGCTAGTAAGTAGCTAATGAATTGAGAATGATGTCACCCAAAAAGATGTTTTGATCGAAGGAATGAAATTATAAATTTTAGCTAGGTTAAGGAATACCATCCATGGATTAAAGGAGGGTGATGATATATGTAGGGAACTAGGGGAAAAGAAGTAGGGCAAACTATAACAGTTTGTTTGTGTTGTTTGAGGTTTCTTTTCCTTTGAATCTTTTGTTTGATCAAAATCTTAGAAAACCCTTAAAGAAAGGAGGGTAATGATGTTGGATATGTGTGCTTTTAATTACTTATTCTACTTTTTTTTTTTTGGGTGGTACAATGAAGAGTTTTCTTTTTTTTTTTTTTTGCGAAGAATTAAGAGTTAACTTAGTACGCTTCCCTCCTTAGTAGAATAAAACAGCAGAAATATGATTTTTGTCAAATATAATTATTTTCCCTAAGAAGGGGGAAGCAATGGGGATTCCTCCTAATTATAAGTCTTAATTAACCTATCTAGTCCCCACTAGAATTTAGACTTGAGTGAGTGAGAGACTGAGTGGTAAATGAATGGTAAGTGGAAGGAGCAGGACGGGTAGAAAGAGGTTGACAGTAGTGTGATCAGGTAAGAGAGAAAGAGTGGATGGATGGAGACAGCATAAAGGTATGGGGTTAAAAAAATATACAATAATTATAAGGGAATAACATGATTTTGTTTCTCCACCTCTTTTTGTATTGATTGACAAACACCTTTTTCCAATGACCGTAATACCCTTTTACCATCCCCTCTGGGAACAACTACTGGGAGAGTAAAGCAACCAGAAATTATATTCAAACCTCACCACCATGTAGCAACAAGTTACTGTGCATGATGAGGCAATAAGAACTTGTAGTAGCATCCACGCATGCCCTAATCATATAGAGCTATCAAAAAGCTGCAATTTTTTAATAGATAATGCAATTATTTATTTCTGGATCAAGTTTCTAGCCTATCAAGTATTGGGTACTCCTAAATTTAGCTTTTCTCCCACCTTATGCAGTTGATTTTATTTATTTATTCATTTTTGGGCTGTTAGGCACAAATATAGCCAAGTCTTTTGGTGATGTATTGTTTCTCCTTTTGTTTCACTTAGGCAGAGAAACCGGAAGGAACTTCCTTTTTGCAGCTGTTTGTCCAATTGTGAGGATGATATACAGTCCACTACATAGAACTGTTACATTTCAGGATTTAATAATAGATCATTTGGCCTTCATCTTTACTGGCTATCCAGCTACCTAGCTCGTGTTCCATACAAAAAGAATCCATATCAGTTGGGTTCTCACTCGACTATTGGATACCTTGGCACAAGATCATTATTGCAATTTGTTCGTGTTTGTGCTGAATTGCCTTTTTTTAGTTACTTATATTATCTGTGGTCTATAACAGTTCAAAACTTTTGTTTTGGCAAGTATATCTCAAAAAAAATTTTAAGAGAAAAATTTGGACGTTTACTTCTAACGTTAAGAATTAAAGACTAAATTATTGTGCAACTACTCAATCAATAATTATTTAAATTTTTAGATTGACATATTATTATTTAAAGAATTCTGTAAAATTTTGCACTCCATGATTACATATACCTCCAAATCTATCTATTACTTAAATGTACATCAGTTATTACTAGTTGGAAAAAAAACTAGCTAATTACATCTATTATACATTAACCTAATGCTGAAGATGTACTTGGCAATAGAAGATTGCAGATTTTCAGAAGTAATGCCAGAAAAGGGGGAAATCTAATCTCCAGTTGGTGGGTATCTACCAAAGCCTAATTTAGTTGAAAAATTGGACAGTTGTTGTTGGCCCGAGAATGAATGCACATGCGCTGCCTTGTTTTTCATGGTCACTTCACTATGCCTTTAGGACAATATGTACTAGAAAATATGAGGTGACCAAGAAATGCTAGCCAATCTCAGGTCCCATGAACCAGATATATATATATATATATATATATATATATATATATATATATATTCAAAATAAGGCCAATTAGGTTTCAAGAATATATAATTCTCATATAGTACCAAATTTGGAAACATTATCGTTCTTCTATGTGTGTACATGACTTATAAATATCAACTTAAGTGGTGTTTCTTTGTGCACAATTGAGTAGCTATGTAAGGATAAACAAAAGTGTTTTTTGGTTTTCTCAAAATATAATTTATATACCTCACTTTAACTGTTTTTTCCCATAACTTTAATTACCACACCTTATAGATTGATAAAGTGACTATTGTAGTAATGTTACTAACTCCAAAGATCAAATAATTAATGTAGCCTGTAGGCCATGAGAGGAAGTGGTCATGGCTCATCCACTCATCCATCTATCCCATGTATAGAAGTGTTTGCGTTGTTGCCTAACTTGCCTGGCTAAATGCCAAAAGCTAAATTTTGATAATGGTGCATGCTTTTCGTAAAAACCCTTTTGTTAATTAGGACTATAACAGAGATTCCAACTTAAAATTTTTAATCTATGAGATAATATTAATATTATTAAATTAAAATGATATGCATGTTTATTAATAATAGCAGATTTTTAGAGTCTTTTTACTTTTTTATGATAATTTTTATTAGTATTAAATTTATATTTCATTTTTTGAAATTTAATTATGAGTGTAGCATTTTTTAGATTTATAATCAAAGAATAATTAGAGGAATGTAAACCTTAACATGGGCAACAGATTTATGTTTAAAAATTATTAGATTGGATCTATAGAAAATACAATATTTGTTGAATAGTATTGAATATTACCATTTAGTTAAATATAAGATTTCATCAGTTCAATCTCATATCTTAAAATGAAATTTCTACTATTTGTTTATTTCAAATGTAAAAATTTCATTTAACAAATTTTTATATTATAATGTTTTATACTTTATATTCTTTAATTTTTTTAATTAATAAAATCATTTTTTTTTAAAAAAAGAACGCAGAGCTATGGAAGATGATAATTCACATGAATTTCTCCTTGTTTATTGGGTTTTTCCAATCCATTTTTTTAGAAGATCCAATCCAAGTCGTCGTTTCCACTGTTATATATATGGAGAGTTTTAAATGACAGATGGATTTTGCTTTAGGTCAAATAATAATAAATCGGTTAAAGTATAGATGCAAACAATAATAAGGTGAGACACAGATTAACAATCTTGATCGCAAGCCTATCAACGAAAGATCACAGCATCAAATTAACTAGCTGGTAAAATAATATAAAATTAAAAATCCATATTCCCCTTTGTTCTGCTTTCCGCTTCTCAAAGAAACAGAGAGAATATCTCATTAGATTATATGCTAATCAATCTCATAATCATCCATATTATTCCAAATTTGTCCGTATATGGTCATATTAGTCCTTTAATTGTAGGGTTTAACTTTTAATCCCTACAGCTAAAGATTGCAATCCAAATTGCTTAGTGGACAAAGTGGAGAAGCTTACAAATAAAAAATTATCTTTAATTTCTTTTTTCTGTTTGACAAAGAAAAGCAAAGGCGAACATAGAGATAGAGAGATATTTCACGTCCTTAATCTTTTCAAATATATATACGATAAATAACATTAAATTCGATAAATTTTCACGAAATTTCAGTATTCATAAATATAGCTGGATAAGCACAAAAATTAATTAAAATTTGAATTCACAACTTTATAGTTTTAGAGAAGGAAGATAGTTTTAATCTTAATCAAATATCATAATTGTGAACACGAACATAAAAAGTGAGCAAAATGTGTCAATGAAGCACTCAGCTTTTGTTTTAAGAATAAATATGATGATAGCTTAATTGCCTACGTAATTATTCCTTAGCTTAATTGCCTATGCAATTATTCCTTACAAAAAAAATACCACTTGAAACGACTAACAAACTTGGTTTGCAAGTTGGGTAAGCAATAAAATCATTCGAAATGAAACCTTTTGGCTCGGTTGTTCATAGCATTTTTTGCTTTGATTTTATTGATTTCATGATACTAACTTCAGATTCTCTATAATTTCTGTGGATTTTCATTCAATTCTAATTTAAAATTCATTTCATTTATAAATAAATTTCTATCTTTGATAAGAATAAAAATAGAAAAATAAAATAAACTAGTCTAAGTGTATAATTTAATAAAATATTTTATTTTTATAAGAATATCATGTGATATTCTTTAAAATTTTTTTACAATATTAGAAAAAAAAAAAAGCAAAAAGATTGAAGAGAAAGAGAGAGAAAAGAAGGAGGACAAAAAAAAATTTCAGTTACAAGTGTTTTTATTAATAAAATAAAATATTATAATTTTATAGTTCATTTAAAAAATTCTGACAAATTTAATTATAAAATTACCAAATTTATAAAATTTATTTATATTAAATACATATTTTAATTAAAAAAAAGATTAGTAGAACTTATTCGATGCACAAGTTTGGCAATATGATAATTAGAGACATCATAGAGCAAAAAGCTTGAGATTCCAGCAAAGATTTCTTTAGACTCGAATCTTATTGACAAGGTTGAGTGACTTATAACAAAGGAACGAACTATATGTTGTCTTAGTGTGTAGCATATCCAATAATACTAACAACAAAACTATCTCAACATGAACCAAGTTTCTTATATGAATTTGAAAAATAATTTTCACAAAGAATGTTAATGCAATCAGTACGAGCATATTTGACATTGCATGTTATTGAAACAAATTTTCTTTTAAGGTAAAAATTAAATTCTTTTATAAATGACTATAGATTTTTTAAATATAAATTTGGAGAATAAAAAATTGATTTTAAAAGAAATTTATATTTAAAAATTTTACGAAGATTAATTTTTACTCACAAAATTTATATTAAAAAATTTATAATCACTATTGCTTAAGAAAATTTTTTTCCTAATTTTTATTTAAAAATCAGATTTTTTCAATAACTAATACCAAACTCAATCAAAATATAAGACAATCAAATGTAGTTTTATAATTTTAATTTGAGTTAATTGCTTTTTTGATGTAATTAATTAAATAATTATTATTTATTAAATTGTATATATTGATTTCATTTTAGCAAATATACATAATGTTTCAGAAATATTACCCAAACGAATGATTGCTTGTTGTGGGCCAATGAGCTCAACCAGCAACCCTCAGAAAAGCAATAATAGGCTCCTGGAAATATGGTGATATCTGACATTGCATGTCTCTGGGCCGCCACTAGCAGCCTTCCCACTGTACCAGAACCCGGCCTTGTAAAAGCCATTGTAATGGGCCTCAAATGGAACTTCTCTGATAGTGTTTCCGCATTCCTGGGAGGTTCAAATACTTTGGACCCCCTCATTTTGCCATATTATATTATTTAATTTTTATTTTTAAAATATTTTATTCATTACACAATATCATTTTTTTTAAAATTTCATTAAATTAATATAAAAATTAATGTTACCCTTAATTTTAATTTTTATTTTTTATATCACAATGTTACAACCTAATTTTAATTGCTTATCAATATCATATGAATTTATTTATTTAACCAAATTAATTTAAACAAATTCAAGAATTTAAAAACTGAAGATTCAAAATTCCAGATGAATTTGAAAATTCAGAATTTGAATTCGAAGGATTTAAGAATTTAGAATCTAAAATAACGAACAAAAATTTAAAAAAATTCAAAATTTAGATCAATTATAAAATTCTTTCATTCTATATTATAACAAACAAAAAAATTCAAATAATACTTGAAATAAAAATAAAATAATGTCCAAAAATTCTTAAACAATAATCGAACTCAGCCAAAATTCTATCACTGAAAATGTTAATAAACCAAAATTCTTCAATAGTCGGACACCACAGCACTATCTTCAAAAGGGACTTTGAAAGTGACTACGGCGATGAGAGAGAAGAAGACGACACCGAAGCATGGCAGGAATCTAATATTAGTAAGGTTTGATCAAGAACAAATTCTTAATCCTTCCTTGAGTATTTCTGAACTTTATTAATATTTTTTACTCAAATTTTATTTACTTGTTTAAACTTTAATTGACGGAGAAATCAATTAAAACAGGCGGAGGATTAACTTAATACAATAGAAAAAAAAAGTTTTAATATAATTTTTTGAAATGAAGGAATAAATTGTAAGATATAACAAAATTCAGGGTCTAAATATTTAACCCTTCCTGTGAAAGGTAAAATGACCACCAAAAATTCACTTGGTGAAGGGAGTCCTTGGTTTAGTTATTGAGGCCTGATTCATAATTTTTAGATTCTTGGTACTTAGACCAACTCATTTAAAATAGAAAATACAAAAAATTGTTAGTTGTTAAGAATGTTTTCACTGATTTTATTTAGTTTTCTTATTTAATATTTCATCTCCTTTTTGTTAACTATTAACATTTAAGAAATGAAATATTTTCTTTCAAAAAAAAAAAAGAAATGAAATATTTAAATTATCAGCAGAAATTCACAACTAGTTTCTAACTAATTTAGATTCAAGAATTTAACCAATCCAATCACATAGTATTATTGATTTTGATCTTTTTAAATTATACAGTTGGTCTATTTTATAGCACAAAAAATCAATTGGTCTATTTTATAGCACAAAAAATCAATAATTCAAACTCTATAGTTCCATTGTTTTTAAATATTTTTAACGTATGAAGAAAAAAATAAAAAAAGGTATCAATTTATTTCAAATAGATTGCATTAAAGCTAATACTATAATCTGTCAAGCGTTTCAAACTTTGCAGGGTGAAATGCATTGAATTTGACAGAATACACCAAAAAATTGAAAAAACAAATCTCAGATTTAGCTTAGTATATGCTTTGATTTTGTTTTAGAATTTCAAACACTAATGTTTAAATTTTCTAACAATCAATACTTTTTAAGCTTTTATAGACAACGGCAACAGAAAACCATCTGTGAACAATGTAGTAGGCTGCTGGACATCAAACAATCTGCAATCCCCACTTTCCCCATCTGCCTAGCGTGAGAAACATTTGGACTCTTAAATTTTCAGCAGATAACACAAGTTTCAGGCAGCAAGTTCAAGTTCAAGTTCCTGAGTTCAAACTTCGACAGTACTAAAAGACACTTTGCAGTCTTCTAAAAGTCCATTCAAAACAAACGTAGGTAATGTAATGACACTCTTATAATACAAGTAAACTTGTGCAAACCTTGATATAAGGATTTCACAAAGAACTATACATAGAAAAACTGAAATTATACACTTTCCCAAACATGATTCGCATACCTGCTTCAGTTTCGATCAACAAATACATAAGCATTATTCAAGATGTTAAGCAATGATGATTATATCTTTTATTGTCTCGTCTCATACACTGATATGCTGCTATTGCTTATGTTGTTGACTCCTTTTTGCAGCCTGCAGATGATGCTTAACAGTTAGCATTTCCCTCGTTCTCTTAAATTTACTTTCTTACAAGGATCCTACCTTAAGATTTCTGTGGTTTCTGAAATTTCACTGGCCTCCCCACCTGTCTGCAGTAATACAACTAATTATTGGTAGTAATCCTACATCTTACAGTTTCAAGAGACTCTACTTTTTCTTTAAGTTAGGATTTGGAAAATAGTTTCAATCTCCAATGATTTTTATTTTACAAATAACTTTTAAATGGTAAAATTTACGCCAATAGAATGTGAACGATCTTACTGATAGGGATATGCCAGTGGTGCTTCTCAAAGCACAAACAAGCAGGATCATATATTCAGATAGGTAAATGGGAAATTAATGACAAAACTTGTATATAGGAAAGCATTGACAAATATCTCTGAGGTCCTAAATCATACATACCATTCACAGCTTCTTGATTCTGTTGCAACATTCAAACAGCATATAGCCTTACAACTTGGTCAATCTTGGCACGACATACAGGGCAACCCCATTTCTTTGCTTTGATCTCATTCAAACAAGACATGCATCCAGCCATATGGCCACATGGGATGCAAGCCCCCTCAACTGGAGCATCCAAACATATCACACAAGATGAAGAACCTCCATCTGTCTTTTCACCTGTGCTAGTTGGTAAGTAATGTGCAGGTGGGGAAGACAGATTGACAGGACTAGAATCAACTGATGGATACAGAACAGGACCATCTTCTGCAATCCCATCTGAAATGGGAGTAGCCGATGGGACAGAATCTGGCGCTTGAGTTTCTGTCTGGGCATCAGAAATGTTACCGTTCTGGAGCTCATTTTGCTGATTTGAATTGCTACTAGGGCCAGCTTCATGCGCTGCCCACAAACTGCTAGTTGCTTTTGAAGGAGGAGCTACTGATGCATGCAAAGCACTTTCATTTTCATCATTCATAGGGTTATTCCAACTGTTGGATGCACTTACTTCGCTAGAGTAAGAATCAATAACCGGTGCCTCTGCACTAGCAGATTGGATGGAAGCATTGATTGCCATTGCTAATTCTAAATCTTCTGCAGATGGAGGTGCTGTTGCTTGAACAGTTGAAGATTCTGAGTTTTGCAGAAACGGAGGAGGATGCATTGCCTGTGATATTCCAAACATTCGTATTATGACAAACAGGACAGTTCAATTTGAAGGATTGAAGATACCATACTTTAGCAGAGAACAGACAGCGTCAAGAATAAGATGATAGATAATTCCTATTGACCATGGAACTTTCTACTTTTACTAAAAGTAAATGTGAAGATACTGTGGATATACTATTGGAGGCTTGAAAGAACTGATAAACTATAAAAAACCGACGAAGAAAAGCAGGATATTTGAGAGCCAAATATACCATGGAGCTGAAGCTAACCGAGATAGTATCTAACTATGACTCTGGTGAATGTAAAGGGGCATGCTCCAATATTTAATTATCTATATACCAATAACTGTATGGCACTCCTGACTATTTTGTGCCTTTCTATTGAACAGTAAGAAATACGGGCATCAATAAAACCACACATTGACAAATACTATTGACCAGCAATTGTCCCTGTCATTATAAAAGCTCTCCATTGTATTCTCAAAAAATAAAATAAAAGCTCTCCATTGCTCTATGCAATGAGGAAGGATAACGACTAAACACAGAGTGCACTTAGTACCCGTGGAATTCCTTTGCATGCATCACAGAACCACTCAAGCTGCTGCTTGTCACCTTCATTTGCCTGTGCAAGTTTGATGCGTGTTTCTGACAAGAAACTGTAGTAAGTCAGATTAAACAACAATAAGATTGAAACACAAAAGATAAACTGCAAGCAGTTAAACATATATATAATTAACTTATTAAGAATGGTAGGAGCAAAAAAAGTTCCTAGCAGTCTGGAGGCTGGAGCATGTGAGGGTACAGCTCTATGTCCCAATGTTTATTTACATGATAATAATCTCTAATTTCTCGTATCATGATTCCGGAATGACTTATAACTAGGTTGAAATTAACTTGGGGACAATCATACTTATGCCTACCTCTTTGAGGCCTATGCCTCGCTCGTCTCTGCCTCCTGCCTCTTGATACTATGCGTGAACAAAAATCAATATAAATGCAAAAAACAAGGCAGTGAATGCCTTATCAGTTTGAAGAGAACAAGAAATCCTATCCAAGAAAATACTCAGAATATAAAACAAATGTGTGATCAACTTCATGAAAAAGTCATTTCAGCTTTAAGAAATTACTGGTCAAATTCTCGACAATCATCACAGAAGGATCAGAATATTGAAAATTTGGTTCCTCCAGATTAGCTTTCCACAATGCGATCACTGTGCGTGGTTGCGCATCCTGGTCATTCATTAACAATAGTGTATAAGTAACCTCTAATTTTTAACGCCATCAAATAATAAAACTTTGTAAGCTTGGACAGAGATAAATCCAGGAATTATCGACTCAAAAGGCAATAAACTGATGCCAGAAGATTGCTTTTAATCATATAACAGACCAACATTGATTAAAAATATAAGACTATATAACTAATAAATTAGAAAGTGTAGCATTATGCACATAGAGAATTAATAGAAGAACGATGATAGGTATAGCATCCATCACCCAACACTGACATCACAACATAGGATGTGTTTGGCAATATTTTTGTTTTTGTTTTTTTCAAAATCAATACAGAATTTTGTCATTTAGAAGTTTATTTGCTATAATTTTTTGATTCAATTATGTATCTTTTTGGTTCATTTTTTGTATTTACAAAATTTTTTTTGGAAAGAAATGCGGTCTTGATAGCAACAATGATTATAATAGACCGTGTTTGGGTCCAATTTTTCAGATACATAATTTTTTCATTTGTTTGTTCACTTTTATGTTTTCAAACAAATTCTGCATCTAAATATTACAAAAAAATCCAAAACAGAGCCCAGGACCTATGCTACTGTTCATGCAGCTCTGGGAGATATGCAACATTATTGTTAAAAGAAATTGAATTCAACTACATATAAATACTAAGACAATCACAAAGAACATCACTATAGCAGCAAGTTGGCATAAAAATAATTCTTGTCAGCTGTAACATCTGAAAGACATAAATCAATTTAACAATGATTGCAACCAATATTTTTGCACAGTAGCAAATATAGTTTTGATACCTGTGCACTAGAGTATATGGCAAGCTCCAATTTGAAAGGTTTAGTAGGATTGCGAGAACCAGTTGGTAAGATAACAACCCATCTGCAATGATAAAACATTAACCAGAAAAAACATTTAGGTTTCTTGTGACTTATGAGAACAATCTATTGTTGACAGATTGGCAGTTTACTAGCACTAGCAAATGTTGCATGATCTGCTTCATCCAACCCAATTCAAATTGCTTAAATGGCACACAGCATATTTTGAAAAAGAACAACAATAATCATAATAAGAACAGGAAAAACTTCAATGAGACAATATGGATGTTACACTCACACTTTTCTTGTAAGAAACTGAGGAGCAAGAAATTCTAGAAATCCTGGCCCATAGAACTCCCGCATCCAACCAGAGAATAAGCAAATGTGATTCTGTGAAGCATCAGACAGCATTGAACTTCCACTGAAGCTCTCTTCTTTATGGAGAAATAAGGGAAAAGATTTGTTGCATTGATATGTAGAATAAATACTAAGTACCATGAGAAGCATACCTCAATTGTACGGACAACATTCTTGTGTCTTTTAGCCCTCGCAACTTCAAGAGGGGTTTGACAATCATCATTCATCACCAATGCATTTGCTGAAATTCAAACATACCATCTGTTAAGATGCTGACAGTGGAAAGAAGAATAACCATAATAATGATAAAAAGTTCATCACTCAAAAAAATTCCCCATTATCATAATTATCATAATTGACAGATATATCCAGCAGTACAGCTCATCTCCATCCCAAAGAAGTAATGTAATAGTACAGAAAGAATAATACAAACAAGAATCATTATAACATTTAAAAAAGAACATAATCCAATTCTAGTTACCAATAAATAGGCAACCTATTTTGTCACTATAAGCACCCAATTTCACAAATGACAGAAATGAATAAACAGGATCACAACTCACCTCCATGGGAAAGAAGCAACTTAACAGTTGTGTCAAGGCCTCTTTTTGCTGCATGATGTAAAGGAGTCCCCCCATTACGGCCTGAACTTCAATGAGACATTATTGATTAGAAAAAAAGACAAATAATCTTTCAAGCTATGTTACAATATTAGCCGCCGCTTGCCAGAGAGTTGATTCTTTTAATAAGAATACATGCTCCACATTTCTAACGTTATTATTTCAAAATTCCCTAACTTTGAACAGGAAGCTTAAAATAACCTAAATGCAGCCCCAAAGATGAACCCAAATTATTTAAAAGATACAAGCTTTACAATATAAAAACGCAAATTATAATAGTTGAATCATATAATATAAGAAGCAAATTCGATTCAACAACACAAACCAGCTCGGTAGGCATTAACATTAGCTCCAAGCTCTATCAAAGTTTGAGCTACATTATAGAGCGCAGGATTCAGGCACGCCAATATCAATGGCGTTTTACCATCTCTATCAACCCACTGCACCCGGAAAAAAAATAAAATCAAAACCACATATAATTCAATAGCCAGTAATCCAATGCAAAAATAAAAAAACATAAAGCTAGGATTTTTAGTACCTCAAGACCCGCGCCGTCCCTGCAAAGGGATTTGATTCCTTCAGTGTTACCGTAATTGACTTGCTGATATACCAACTCGTCTTTAGATTGCTGTTGCCCCATTCCCTCTTGCTCTATCAACGAAATTGAGGAGTTGCGTTTGTATTAAAAGAGGATTGGGGGTGGTGTTTTCCAGGAAAATTCCAAGATTTTTTCCTGGAAAGTGGAATGTAAGATCTATGACAATAATGCTAGTATATATAACTGTACGAAACCTGGGAAAAGTACTTTGCTTCCTTCCCTGGATTGCTTAGCAGATGAGCATTGAAGAAAGTCAATTCCACATTATCAGTCAATTAATGATAATAATTTGGGTGAGAAAAATGGTTGGACCTGACCGGACGTGACTGGTTAAGCTGCAACTCGTAATTAACGACACGTCATTGTAATGAACTAAGTGCTTCAGCTAATGGGCTGGGCCCGATAAATTTCTTTTGGGGTGCAATAATGGAGATGGTTCAAGAGGAAAGTACACCGTTCACTATTTTTTTTAAAAAAAAAGACATGTATATCCTATGTTTTCAAAAATGATAAATCTACATTTTGATATTTTCACTATTATATTATTTTTTATTTTCTATTTCTTTTTCTACGTTTTACACAAAAGAACAACAAAAGTCTTCTCATCTCTTTTCCTTTGTTTGTTTTACTCGTTGTCCATCTCTAAAAATATGAAGAAGAACATGAAAGAAAAAAAGATAAAAATAGTATGAGTGATGATGATGACGGCGACCGCTACCACCACCATCACGTAGGCAACAAATAAGAGTAATACAAAGAAATTTTTTTTTATCTTGTTCTTTAACTAAAAAATAGTAAGAAAATGAAGATGCATGCAAGTTTTTATTTTTATTTTTATTTTCTAGGATTTAATAGTTTGTTTTTATTGTTATTAAAATAAAAAAATCGTGAGTTTTTATGTATTTTAGATAAAAATAGTTAACAAATGAATATTTTTGAATTAAAAATCAATCATAAAGTTAGAGGTTGAAGATGATATTTATAGTCTAATTGTTCTTTTTTTCTTTTATTTTATCGATAATTTTGTAAACCAAAAGTAAACCTAAATAAAACTAAAATAAATATTTTTTTTTTGCGAATTGTTTTCTATACTTAATTTTTAAAAAATTTTGAACTGATAAACCAAATAAACATTTTCTACAAAAATTCTACCATACTTTTTTTAAAATAAGATTATTCTTGAAAGTTTTTTTACTAATAAACTGAGATTAAAACTAAATAAAATTTTGAAAGATTTTATTGTATAAATATTATAATTAGGAATAAACCACAAATAAGTTAGTCACAAATCATTTTATAAATATTTTGTTGTATATAAATATTTTTTACTTAATGCAAATATAAACCATATTGAAAGATTTTATAAACCATAAATAAGTGAGTAGCAAATCATTTATGAAAATTTTAAGAATAACTAAATGCAAACACTGTTTCAACTTCTAGCAACTCGATTTTTTTTTTTTTGTTATGATTGATTTTAGGATCAAACATGTTCATTGTCAACTATTTTTCATCTATAATATATCAAAATTTATTATTTCTTATTCTAAATAATAAAACATGTATTAAAAATTATATTAAATCTGTTTTAGAGAGATAAATATATACAATGAAGAAATTTCTCTCTAAAATAAATTTACAAATCTGCAACTTAGAGAGAGAAACATATATAATAAAATGTGAATGAGTTTGAGAAGAAGGTAAAAGATGAAATTTGAATTTGTTATGTTGATTTGATCCATGAAGTAATGATATGAGATTGGAAAGCAACTGAAAAAAGAAATTTGAAACTATTTTGTTGATTTGATCCATTAGGAACTATAAATGAGTTGAGTTTATTTTTTACCATGTCTATTATCTTTGCGGATCCATGAAGATACGTTAAATTGATGAAACATATATTTGAAACTATTTTTTACATTTATGTTTTCATGGAACATAAAATTGGTTGGCATAAATTTATCTTTAATTATTCCTATTTAGGAATTTCTGTATAAAGCCTAAGGTTCAATTGTATCAATCATCTATGTCAATCAATTAATCAAAATTAATTATAATATAATTCATTTTGATTTCAAACTCAATTTTAAACTAATGATTCATATTTATCAGTTAACTATTTATTTAATATATTAATTTAATATTTATTAAACTAATTATTTGATACATAAATAATTAAAATATTCATATAAAAATACTTAACTAGAATAACTATTAATAAAAATAAAGAATTATTAAAAGAAACTATAAAATAAGTAATTAAAAATCTATATATAATTAATTGTGATTTTAAATATATTTTTTTAAGATATAAAAAATTTGATATTTATCAAACTAATTGTTTTAAAGGCAAGCAATTAAAACTTTTTATATAAAACTATGTAACTAAAATAACTATTAATAAAAATTATGGAAGAGTGAAACCCTTGTTGTCTCTTTTCTCTAAAAATAACTCTTTCATTTAATATTTTGGGTTACTATCTGTATATTTTGTCGTTACTATTTGTATATTTTGTCGATGACAAACCTCTTTTCTTTTTATTTTCTTTATTTGTTTAATAAAGTAGATATTTTGTTAGTCTTTATTTTATTTTGTCTCTCTTTTAATAGTTTTTGCTTTAGTTTTATTATTTGTCTCTCCTTTTGAGAGATTTTATTTTTTTAAGAGTTTTGGTAATTTGAGATTGATTATTTAGTAATATATGATAATATATTATTGAACATTATCTCTTAAATTTGTTCTGACGTATTATATAAATTTCAGTTCACATTACGTTATGACATAATATTTGATGAGATCTCCATAATTGATAAAAATATAGAGTCATCAAAGAAGATTCATGGTAGAAATAATACCATAACTTTGGACTTGAACCAATATGTAATTATTAGTAGTATTGAAAATTGATTTCATATTGATATTCTAGATCATAAAAATATTTTCTTTTGTAAATATTGTATGACTATATATAAATGAAAATATTTTCTATTATTCTAAAAAAAACTATTAATGAAAATCAAGTACTGTTAAAAACTATAAAATAGTCAATTAAAAATATAATATTTAAAAATAATTTTTGTATATTATCTATTTTAAAATAAATATTATTTACTTAATCACATATTTTATGTGAATATTTTATTTTATTAATATTTTAAATAATAATTAAATTATAATCATTTCAGACTGTGATGGGTAAGTGTTTATCTCATAATATAGAAAAAATTCAAATTACTTTTTACGGGATTATCTTGCTCTCATAATTTAATTCAAAAGCATTTTTGTAAAAAAAGTAAATTGTAAGTAAGTAATTTTAAGAACATAAAATCATTATATTTAGTTACATATAATATTTTTCTTGAAATATATCATTATCGTGTTTAGTTTGTACATGAAAAAGTTTAAGAAAATTAACTTCAAATATTATAATATTCCTAACATAATTATATTCTATTTAATTAACATCTATAATAAAATAGTAATGAAATAAAATTTATCAAAAAATATAGTCATTTCTAGAAAACTTCTTCAATTGGCTGTCTAACGTCATCAATAGGCATTGTGCACTTAAACAATTGTTAGTTTGTTTTATTATAAGGAATACTTGAAACATTTGCTCAAGAATTGAACTTTCTAACCCTTGTTTTGATCATCAAAATAAGAATTAAAATCCTAAGTTTCAACACATTTTGTTGACAAGAAATTATTTTTTGTTTCGATATTTATTGGAATTTAGAGGACAATAATGAGAAAACAATGATTTATATTTCTGAATGTGTGTATCAATTACACAAGAGACATCTACTTATACAAGTAATCTAAGTGTGAATAAGAGCAAATGACCTTTTACCTTGATGGTAATAGTGATGCATATGGAACCTTAGTGTCCTGAGTTTGATCTATTGAAAATGTAAAATTGTGCCCTTCATAGGATTGGTGCCTGGTATGGATTGCAAATTACTAACTAACTACTAACAGTTGTGACTGTTTGAGAGTAATCTAACCACACGACATGCCCAAAAAAAAAAAAAAAAGAATAAGAGAAAAATAACATATACAAATCCTTATAATCAAGTCTATAATTATGATTAGCAGTTAATGCCATCGGTCATGAACATTTATTATAATAACATATATAAATTCCTATAATCATGCATATAAATCTCTATAATTAAGTCTATAATTGTCATTAATAATCAATGTCATCAATCAAGGTCATTAAGCATGCTAACACCCTTTCAATCTCAAGATAACACTATATATATCAATTTGAGTTCTCTCACTAAGTCTTAAAATGAACGGGTAGATATATTTTGGTAAATACATCAGTTGATTGATTACTATAAAGAATATGAACTAAATAAATAGTATCGTGAGTAATATGATGTCATATAAAACAACAAGCTATTTCAATGTATTTTGTTCTTGCATCAAAGCCATCAATCTATACAACACTTATTATCACAATGAAGAATGGTAGCAGAGGAATGTGTGATACTCATGTTTGATAACAAATAACGTAGCCTAAGTAATTCAAAGTTAGCATCTGTAAGGGTACGGTATTTTGATTTGGTACAAGAATGAGCTATTGCTATTCATTTTTTGCAAAGCCAAGAAATAAAAAGCCTCTTAATAAGATATAATAACCAGTAATAGAGTAATAATTTATGGAATCTTGAAGAGCTATGGAGAAGAAAGGAAATACATTGGCTGCAGAGGTCAAGAATCAACTGGTTGAATGTAGGTGACAAAAATACAAAATTCTTTCATATCTCAACCATTCAGAGGAGGCAAAGGAACTAGATCCTTAGGCTTAAGGATGACCAGGGTAATTGGCTTTAAAGTGAAGATCAAATAGCAGAAGAAATACTAAGGCACTTTAATAAGGTGTATGCCACTTCTAACCCTTCATCTTCAGCTTTATCTTCTATTTGTAATGATGTAAGTCCAATTATTACTGATGAAATGAATGATATTTTGTGTTGCCCTGTGTTTGATGATGAAATTAAGAATACAACTTTTAGCCTTAGTAGCCTTAAGGCTCCCGGGCCATATGGTTTCTCTAGTATTTTTTTTTTGCATAAGAATTGGGAGGTGGTTGGCCCTTGATATTATAGAAATGGTGAAAAACATTTTTGATAATGGTTATTTACTGAAAGAACTCAATAAAATCCACATTGTGCTCATCCCGAAAGTCCACTCTCCCGAGATAGTTTCCCAGTACCATCCTATCGCTTTATGTAATTTTACTTACAAAATTATTTCCAAAACCCTAGCAAACCATCTTAAACCTTTTTTGGACAAAATCATTTCCCCTACGTGTTAGCTTTTATCCCTAACATAGCTATTAAAGACAATATTATCATAGCTCATGAAACCTTCTACCATTTAAGAACCTCCAAATCTTTTAGATGGTATATGGCTCTAAAACTTGATATGAATAAAGCTTACGAGAGGCTCAAATAGGTTTTTCAGAAAAATGGGTCTCCATCCTTATGCAAGGTGTTTCCACTGTCAGTTCTTCTATTCCTATCAATGGTTTGAATTTCCCTAACTAGTTTTGGAGCAATTACAAACTATCGACAGAGGCTTCGACTCATTCATTAAATGGTGGCATACGATCTTTACAGAATTCCGTAAGGCCAACAACGACAATGTCGTTTTAGATGTTGTAGGTATATGTTGGTAGAAGACGCGTAACGCTGCTTACTTTGAAGGTCAAATGCCAAATCCTGATAGCATAATTAAAAGAGCTAAACTTTTTTCTTCTAACCTACATAATGCTTCTGGCCTTTTTACCACTCTCCCTTTGAGCCTTAGTAAAAGGACAATACTTTCCATTGGCTAGTCTCCTCCTCCGCGGGATTGGGTCAAGATCAACTCGGACGTGGCATGGAAACTGAGCTCCTTTACAGCAACTCTAGCGGCCATTGGCTGGAACTTCGAAGGTAAGATGATTTTTAGTATGTCAAAGAGAATTTCGTGTAATTCAGCTCTCACATGGGAAACATATGCTCTCAAGGAAGCCATTTCCTTAGTTGATTGTATGGGTTACTCTCATGCTATTTTTGAATTTGATTAAGCTCTATTATGGGATATGGTTAATCTTAAAATGAATATCAGTTGGGAGGTGGAATCCATAATAGCTGATTTTCATCAAAGATTAACTTCCTTTGGTAGGTTTAATTTCAATCTTGTTTTTAGATCAACTAATAGAGTGGCTGATTGTATAGCTAAAATCCAAAATTTGGATGGGTGTAATTTTTGTTGGGTCTCTAACCCCACCGGTCTTGGATAATATTCTATCATCTGATGCCCATAAGGCTTTTGCTTTATGAAATCTTTCTTTTATGGGCAAAAAAAAAAAAAAAAAAAAGTAGTCCAATCTGCATTATAACAGCTAGAAAATCCTAGAAAGGAGTAACTGGAGAAATATAACCCATGAAACGAAATGCTCTTAATGTATATAAGAATTCAGATTAAAACCTTTTTTGCATGATGAACACCATATTTTTTATTAATGATGACAAGAACCATGTTTGATAGAGAATGCTCATCAAGGTTAAGACGAGTCTTTTCAAAGATAAGTTCCTTAACAATAACATCTAAGGTCAGAAGTAGATTATCATGTAGTGGAGGGGCCCTAACAGCTTCATATTCTGAATAAAGGGCCATAAGAACCTGAATGAGATGCAGATGATCTCGACTTATTTTAGCTTGGGACAACTGGTTCCAAATAGGTTGCACCTGGCAGAAAATTCATTCATAAATGCACCAGATTCCTGCTTGAGATTATGGAGGGTAGTTAATAGTTGATAATGTTGAGCAAGACAGTAGTTCTATAATGATTGGCTAAGAAATCTCAAATCTTCTTTGTAGTGTTATATATAGCAAACTGAATATGAATCGAGGGAATAAAAATATTGCCAAACCAGATGATAATTTGATGGTTCTTGCTATCCCAATCTTCAAGTTTTTCAACATATTTTTCATGAGGTTCTTTATCTTTTGTGGGTTTGAGAATATCACCTCTCATAGTACGTTAGAGTTTGTGTCCAATTAAGATCCCAAAGATGGTAGTTGGAACTAATCAATACAGTTATAATTAGTTTAGAGACACAGTTGTATTAGTTTGGAGACTTCTAATTTATCCATTTTGAAACAAAATTTTCAAAAACAGATGAAAAAAAAAGTGAAAAAGGATTAAAATGCACAAATAGGAAAAGTAGTCTTTTGAACAAAAGATTATCTGAAGACAAACATAGAAATAGAAGTATGACTTTGATACCATATTAGAATTCAGAAGACAATAAATGATTGGTATTTTTAAATGTGTGTATGGACTATACAAAAATCACCTATTTATACTTGATATCTAAATGTGAATAAAATGAAAATAACCTATACAAATTGCATCAATCGAGGCTATTAATCATGATATAAAAATTCTACATTCAAACCTACAGATCTCTACAATCAAGTCTATAATTATGATTAATATGCAATGTCATCAATTAAGGCCATTAATCATGCTAACAATATTATTATTACATTTAGTAAATTTTTAAGGTGATGCATTTTATTCATTGATATGTAGTTTTATCATAGGTAGTTATTCATTTATCACTACAATTAATAAATATGTAGGTACTTTGTCGAACTATGAATTTTTTTGTATTGTTCTACAAAATGGCATAAACAGTTAGTCAAACGGTATTGACAAAAATATAGCACAAACCAGACCAGCCAAATTCAAACTACTTTGTTAAATATAAAGTTGGAGAAATAAACAATATAATTATAAGAAGGTCCAGTGTCACAAATACATAGCTTTACAAGACAGCAACGTCCTAACAATTCATCTACTCTACACCTAATGCAGCACAAATGAACAGATTATAAAGAACCTTCAACAACATTCACTCTATCCGCTTGCAATGTGATGTGGTGCTTTCGCTTTTCCATAGTGAGATATCTGGAAATAGAATCTTCATCTAATCATTGTTTCATATTTTGAGTATGCAAATAGCAGATTTTTAACTCGAGTCAAAATGCAGCTTGCTCATCCTACAACCGCTTCCTACATTGATGTTGCAAGAGAACTAGGTTACTAAATTATGACACTATGTTTCAGATGGTGCTACCTCGCCTGTTTCCTCAGCTGCAGCAGAGAAAGGTTCATCTTGAGCACCGGATGATGCAGTGCGGGCAGAGGGTGATTCAACTGAAGCAGAGGATGGCACTGTTGGAGCAGCATTTGCTCCTGGTGGACTGTACCTCCTGAGCAGCCTATCTTTGTTGTCTTTCCACCATTCTTCTGCCTGTTGTGCCTGAAACCTCCTTTTACTAAAGATCCATTCAAGGCAATTTATTAGATAAAAATAATGAACAAATAATGATAAGACTTATAACTCTATGTAATGTCTAATGATCCTCCCCTAGATGTGTTTTTTCTTTTTTCCCTTGCTATGCTTTTTTTCTTTAGTGGTTATCCATGTATATATTTGCATTTGAATATGATGAACTCCAGTTGGGCAACAATTACTCAAATACCTGAATTTAACCCGTTTGAATATCTTTACGCCACTGGAACGTTGGATAAAAGTTACATATACCCCAGGTTCAAATTGTTCAATACTTTCTCCTTCCCTTCTCGTGGTTGAAGATTCATCTGTTCTGGCTTCATTTTCTGAGCTTTCCCTCCTTGTGGTTGAAGATTCATCTGCTCTGGATTGATTTTCTGAGCTTTGTTGAGGTACAGCCTCTATAGTGTTAGAAACAGATGATTTATTGCCATCTTGACAAACACTTCCGTCATCGTTCAATAAGTCTGTTTGGTCTTGCATACTCATAGTGTTAGATGCAGTTTGTTGACCAGCTTCTAAGCTTTCTGCTAAGGAAGAACTTTTGGGTGTCTCATGTGTGTTCAGAAAAGTTTCAATTTGGGCAGTAATAGCTTTGAAGGTCTCACTTCCTTGAGCATCAAGAGGAAAATGTTCTGTCACTTCTTTCAGCTGAATCACAAAAAAGGACAGCAAGAGCATAAGCTACTAGCATAATGCATAACTTTATCAATGAGTTGAACAGAATTCTTAGTACATGCACATATCACATCCTCATAATGATGTTTGTGTGCATACTTCTTTTACGCTACCATGATCAACAACATATCAAGAACACATTTTGATATCCTTTAATAAGTTAAATGTTACTAAAAGAAGATCCAAAGTTCTTATAAATCTCTGTGATGTTTCTTGTATACACAAGGATATATGTTTGGTGCACCTTGCCTTCATGATACATCTTTTCTTATGTACTAATAAGTAGTGTTACCAAAACACACGTGTAAAAGTACTCTATTGTACATTTTTTAGTTAACATATGAAAACAAATGCTTCCACAATTTGATTATCATAATAATCATAATATGGCCCATAATTGAAAAATGAAAAATATCTTTTAGTTATCTTTTAAGCATGTGGTGTGATGCATTTACGTAAACCTAAAGTTCACATTATTGGTAGCCTTTTTGTAATCGTTGAATGTCTCAAAAGAATATTATGTATCTAAGTATTTGCTTCACATCATATTCTTTTCTGATTTTGATCACTAGTATCAAAGCTTATGTAGCAGCCCTGTGTCTCATTTGCAACCTATGGATATCTAACCAGATCCATCAGTGAATACGCATGACACTGAAGTTAAAAAAATTTATATTTTGCTCCAGATAGGTTCATCAGATATTAGCAAATTAAATGGTTAAGTCACCTAGTCACTTTGTTGCTATGATCTTCTCTGCTAAATTAAAGCAGATTATAACCATCCTTAGCTGTGTGGAGAACATGCATATAGTTAATGAGCCATTTAGATTGAAACATGAAGTGAAACTTTGACCACAATAAGCGTACCTGTTCTGCAATGGACTTCACAAGTTCCTTGGCCACCCTATATTTGGAAGCTTCTGCATCAGCCAATAATGCAGTTTCTTTAGCTTGTGTCTGTAGTTTTTCAATCTCCAAGTCTTGATCATCACACTTTTTCTTGAAAGTTTTAATCTTAAGTAATATAGCAAAATGGACAAAAAGAAAAAGAATTAATTCCTGTAACCAGCTTCTCTATTTAAATTCCTAAACCAGCAAAAAATAAAATGAAGGATGCAACCAGGCATTACAAATCTAATATATTACTTGGGTTTGCATTTTTGTCATGTCTTGCTTCAAAATCTCATTCGTCTTTTTCAGGCTATCAATGACACTTCTAGAAAATCCAGCAGTAGAGCAACGTGGGGGGCTTGGTCGCCTTGAATATGGTGATGCAGGTCTGGAGTTTGAAGTAGGCTGAGCCAAGATTGGAACAGGCTGTGATACTGGTGATGATAAAGGAGAAGGCTTCCATGCACTTTGGAGAGCACTTAATGAACTTGGAAATGCAATATCTTTTAGTTGTAAAAGTGATGGAACTTGGGAAGCTCGGATTATAGAAGGAGCCTCAGATTTTGTTCCGGGCTTCACAGATTTGATCTCCAAGTATTTTATAGGTTCTGTAGTTGGAGACAGCAAAGTTCTTGAAGCCCTTGCATCTTTGTCCATTCTTTCCCTGCCATCTACTGAGCGCCGAGGGGTGGTAACTTTCCTGTTCATATTGTAATTACCAGTATCAGCAGTTTTTAGTTTAGCATAGCAAGCATCACAGACACGATGTGGTTTGCCTGGAGTGGGAGCTAATGCTGCTTTCAATGCTTTTTTGGAACTGCAAGCATGACAATGTACTAATCCACAGTGATAACAGTTGTGCCTCTTTCTTGTAAAACCAAATGCTTGTCGGCAACCAGAGCAGACTGATTGGTCTGCTCCAGAGACCCATTTATGAATGCATATGCTGGTAGTAAAATTTGAGCCACATGATATATTTTTAACATGTCTCTCTTTCAATGCTTCAACCAATGTTGGACTTCTCCTATCTTCTGTGTCGCCATGTCCCAATTGTCCATTGGAACCTCTTCCCCAAGTGTAGACTTCACTTCTTGATGTAAGGACAGCAACATGGTATGCCCCACAAGAGACTTCTTCAACAAATTCACCTATCAAATTATCTTGTACTAAGCTAGGCATTTTTCCATCAGAGATTGCATTGCCTAGCTGACCATATGCAGTCCCACCCATAGTAAACACA
>CATIWR010336241.1:0-16734 GCA_949677035.1 Omphalea diandra
CTATATATATATATATATATATATATATATATATATATATATATATATATATATATATATATATATATATATATAATTAATTGTGATATCACACTCAATTTTAAATAAATATTTACCATTTATCAAGTAAATGTATGAATAATATAATATTTTTGATAAGTGATAATATAATATATTTTTATTTTGGCATATAGCAAATAAGTTAATAATTAAATATTTAGTTTATTCAATTAACTAAAAAATAATGTAGAGAATTTTTATCGTAAAAACAAGTTAGAAAATTCAATAATGTAAAAAATTATCCACATAAAAATAATTTAAAAATATAGGTAATTCTGCATATTGATTCTCTTTAGAATTCAACAAGCGGGAATAGTGGTAGAATTAAAAATGATTTTCAAGGGGACTTGTTTACTTGAAGCTGTTGGTGATCAATGACAGTGGCAGTGGTGATGGTGATGAGATGGAAAGGGGAGAAGAAGATAAGTGGCAATGGTGGAGAGTAAAGGAGAAATCTGATTTTTAAAGAAAGGGTGTGGACTGATGAGAGAAGAGAGGTGTGGAGAGTTAAATTATTTTTTTATTTTGATTTAATAAAAACAATATCATTTTCATTTTTTAAAAAATAAAACTTAAAAGGAGAGGAGACTTCTTTTTCATCAACCTTCCCTCTTTCCCTCTTTTTCCACTATTGTTGGCCCCAGTATCAAAGCAACAGTAAGGGCTGCTTGCTCCTCCTCTACCCTTCTCGATAGATTTAGAAGAAATTTCAATCTATACTAGCCTCCTGGTTTCTCCACTGAGCTAGAACAAAAATAACTTGAAAATTTATCTATAAAGTAATAGTTTTTTTTTTATCTAATATGAAAATTTAACTTGAATCTATTTGAAAAGATCATCAAAACCTATTTCAATTTGAAAACATTTTAAAATGACTTTTATCAAATTCAATATGATATGAATTAACTTGATCCTAACTCAATTCAAATTTAATATGATTTAAATTATTAAATATTTAAATTTTATTTTAATATTAAAGTAAAATATTTTTATTAAAAATTAAATTTTATGAATGACCTTATTCGATCTAAAACTTGAAAATAATTTGAGTTTTTTTTTTTTGTATATTGATTTAATAACCAAACTTTGACCCGCTCAAAAAAAGGTGTGATCTAAAAATTATCCAACTTGAAATTAACACAACCAAAACCTGATACGATTCATTTATCACTTCTATATGTTTATAATAAAAAGAGACAATAGTACATTAAAATAAATTTCAAGAGGAGTATTTTGTACCATCGAAACTATAAAATATAAATTTTAGTTCAACCTCAAATTCAAATTTATCCAAGCTCACCTAATTGTTGTAGTAATAATTAACCTGAGTTTGATTATGTTGTCTTATCAAATAGATTCACGAATAAAATAATAAAATTTAATCAAGTTTGAGCTGAATTTCAAGTTTTAAGTTCACCAACAACTAACAACTTGAATTGAACTTCATCTGGAAAAAACAAATTATATATATTTGTTGAACTTTTGAAGGGCAGAATACATTGTGAAGGGACCATATTTAAGCAACTACAGAGAAACACACAGCCATATATATATATATATATATATATATACACACACACACACACATACTTTGAAGGGCAGACTACATGTCAACGGACATATTTAAGAAACTACAAAGAAACACACAAACATGGAACAAGTCATAATATTTATTTGCAACGAAGTTGAAACTAGAAAACAGCAAATTAAGTACAAGTTAATAGAAAGACGACCCAAAAAATAATAATAACTTGGAGTGAAATAATTTAATGTTTAGGCTGAAAATGCTTTAACTTGATAAAACTATCACGAATGGATTGTCGAGCAGAAAACATTGACTGTCTGAATTTTATCTAGACAACTTAATACACAAAATTTCTAATGTGAAGCAATGACGATAGTGATTGCCAATATGATTAACCTTAATGCAAGTTATAGTGCATCCATACGGGAGAAATTTAACCAGTTTCAAATGCATTCCCAAGAAGCTTTAGCTGTTCATAGCACGTGTTCAATATTCATTGTTCTCAAGAAATAATGTTCTATTGGATCATTACACACATCTTGCTTATTTATAGACTAAAACTACAGGGTGTGCATCACAATGTGCAGGATCCTTCCCTTGTCTTCCCTGGATCCTGGCTAATAATTTAACAACTTCGTAGTAGTAGGTTACCAGCAATAACATCTATAGCCTGCAATTTTTTACAGAGGTGGTAGAATGTGAATATCAGCTAAATTATGTTTTGATTCACTATTTCATCACTAAAATATAGGAATGTTCACAATTAATGCCAAAAAAAAAAAAATTACCAATCATCACCCACATAACAATCTTATGTTAATTTTTGACTCACTAATACAAGTCTTCCCTTGAAGTCATCGTTGGCTCAGTCAACATATTAAATGAAAGCTAATTGTTTTTTCCGTTCTTTTCCCCCCTTCTTTCTTCTTTCCTTCCCTTTAAGAGAAGCAGAACGAAGAAAGGAAATGAATGATTCAGTGTAAGAGAAGTTGCATACGAAGCTGAGGATTTAATAGATAAGTCCATGCACCATAAAGATTGGCTTAGCAATGCATTCAAGGAAGTAGTCCAAGATGTGGTGAAGTTCCCTAAGAGCATTGCTGCATGGAATCAAATTTATTCAAGGCTACAAAGGATTAAAGCGAAGGTTCATGAAGTTTCAGAACGAAGCAAGCGATATGGTTTTGATATGCTTGATGAGGAGATGACTAGAAATGTGGCTGGTGATAGTGTTCTGGAAGTCCCTCCGCATGGAGGGCCCACAATTTTAAAAAAAAAAAAAAGGGACAAAGCTCAGCCATGAATAGGAGCGTACCGAATTGAAAACATTAATCAAATCAAGTTGATTCGTTCGGTTTGATTTGATTTTTTAATAAAATGGGCTTGATTCAATTATAATTTTTTAAAAATTAGGTTTTTGATTAGATTTTTTAGATAAAAAACGAACAAACCGAATTAACCAAACTAATTAATAAATCAAACTAATTTGAATCGAACTAGATTTAAAATACATAACCAAACCCAACTAAATTTTTATAAATTTGGTTTAGTTTATAGACACATAAATTTCAATTTAATCGGTTTAGTAATTCAATTTTTTTCAAAAATTTCAGTTTAGTTCGGTTCGATTTTAAATATAAGAAATTCAATTTATTAAATTTTGGTAAACAATCGAACCGACTGTTTGCTCACCTCTAGCCATGAACATGATAAGCAAATTGAGAATTGCATTAACCGACTTAGGCCAAAGATTGACCCTCCTTTATTTTGTTTATAAATAGGCAATAAGGCAGTGTTGATCAATGAATGAAGGTGTGTGATAATAAAATCCTAATCTAATGAGAGAGAGAGTAAGAAGTTGTTTAGAGCTAATGGAGAGTTTTAAATCTTTGGTGAGTGGGTTTACAGTTTTTCTATCCAAAAATTATATTGTGTTGCTATAAGAGTTATGGTCAATTATTCTTTGTGGATCGTGAATATAAATTTATTGAGAAATCAAACCACGTAAAATTCTTGTGTTACCTATTATTTATTTATTTTATTTCTGTTGCGCGTGTGAAAATTCTCGAAAATTTCCCAATATGTGGTATCAGAGCCTAGTTTTTATTCTTGGTAGAGTGAAATTTTTGAGATAGAAAAAAAACTGTGTAATGTCGGGCACATTCGTCGAGACCTGCAGTAGAAATTTTGAAGAGGGTGTTTTAATAGCAGAGACTTTTGTAGACACCATGAAAAATACATTGAAGTTTGCAATCCCTTTGTTTAATGAAAAGGACAATTTGACTCTATGGCAGAGTACTATTCAGGAAGAGTATGACTGAGAGCGAATGGAGAATTATGCAGAGAAAGGTGGTGAGCACCTGCTCTACAGGTCAAATTTGAAGTCATCAAAGAGATGTCACCAAAGGCATTATGGGACAAATTGGAGGAGATATATGCATCAAAGTTGTTGACTAACCGGTTGTTCATGAAAATGAAGATGTATTCACTCAAGATGGGAGAAGGAGAAAACCTCCTAACCACATCAACAAATTTAATCAACTAGTGTGTCAGTTGGTAAATGTTAGTGAAAAAGTTGAAGATGAAGAGCAGACGTTGCTCCTACTTGCTTATTTGCCCAAATCCTATAAGTCGTTAGTGCAAACAATGAGTTTTGGAAAAACTACATTGAAATTGATTGAGGTGATAACGATGCTGAGAGAAAATGAAAGAATGATAAGGGGTGAGAGCACTTCAACTAGGAGTGAGAGTCTAGCTCTAGTTGAAAGTAATGATAAAAGAAAGAGTCAAAATAAAAGAAGAAGTGATAAGAAAACAAGATCAAATTCTCGGTCGAAAGACTATAGCAATGTGGAGTGCTATTACTATGAAGAGACTAGTCACATAGAAAATCGCTGCCTAAAGCTGAAAGAAGACTTGAAGAGTCATAAGCACCTAGAAGAGAAGATGAAGGGTAAGGTAAAGATTGATAATGATTCCTCAAATGCGGTCCAAACTAGTGATGAGTATGAAGATGAATTACACTTACTATAAAAAGAAGATGTTTTTTATGGTTGCTTTGGTGAGAGCAACTCTATTTAAGCAGAAAGCAGTAAAGTGAAGAAAGATGAGAAAACTACGAAACTGGTCCAATTTTTTTGATAAGGTTGAGGTATGTGGGATTTTGAAGCATAATGCTACATTAGTAAAGATGGGGGAGTCCTGTAAACTGGTTCTTAAAAAGATCATTAAATCTCAGAGTATAGAAGACTTTTGTTTGAGGGAGAGTATAAAAAAAGACTATACTCACAGGAGAAAGCTGTGAACTTGCAGCTGCAATTAAGCCTTCATGTTGTCAGGAGGAGGAGAATTGTTATGGAAGTCCCTCCACATGGAGGGCCCATAATTTTTTTTTTTTAAAAAAAAAGAAAGGACAAAGCTTAACTATGAAGTAATGCTTCATGGCTAAGCAAATTGAGAGGCAACAACATAATATTACCTTTCAATTGCATTAGCCAACTAAAGCCAAAGATTGGCCCACTTTTATTTTGCCTATAAATAAGCAATAAGGCAATATTGATCAATGGATGAAGGTGTGTGTGTGTGAGAACAAAATCCCAATCTCGTGAGAGAGAGTAAAGGGTTATTTAGAGCAAGTGAAGAGTTCTAAATATTTGGTGAGAAGGTTTGGAATTTTTTCATCCACAAATTGTATTGTGTTGTTAGAAGAGTTATAGTGAATTATCTCTTGTGGATCTTAGATGTAGGTTTATTGAGAAACTGAACCACGTAAAATTCTTGTGTTGCCTTTTATTTATTTATTTTGCTTTTGTTGCGCATGTGACAATTCTCAAAAATTTTCCAATAGATAGGTGGCAAAACAATAGAGGATCATCATCTTATGCAAACAAAAATGAGATAGTGGGGATGGAAGGGAATACAGAATAATTGCTCAGATGGCTAATAGATGAAAAACCATACTATTGTTTTAATTATAGGAATCGATGGCCTTGGTAAGACAAGTTTAGTCATAAGGGTCTGTAATAATCAAATAATCAAGAGACTCTTTGATTGTGGCACATGGATATTTATGTCATAAACATATGGAATGGGTGATCTTTTAATAAGCATGATCAAAGAAATTTTTGATGTAGCATAAATGCCAATATCAAACAACCAAGGTTCAATAAATTATAGACAACTTGTGGGGATGCTTGTTGATTATTTGCATCAGAAGCGGTGTGTTATTGTCTCAGATGATGTGTAAAGCATAGATCTTTGGAGCAGAATAAAAGGTGCATTTCCTAATAACAAATATGGAAACAAAATTATACTCATAACAAGGAATGAAAATGTGGTTATGTCCATTAGAATTGGAAGCCATATCCATCTCCTTCAGCTTTGCAAGAGAAAGATGCTTGGGCCCTTTTTTGGAAAAAGGCATTTTGGAATAACCCAAAGCATAATTGCTCTAACGAGCTTCAATCTTTGGCTGAGGCCATTTTGAAGAAATGTGAAGGCCTGCCACTAGCTATAGTGGCAGTTGAAGGTTTCAAGTGTTCAAGAAGCAAAAGTGTTGTGGAATGGAAGATTATATATGAAAGCCTTAATTGAGAACTTAGTAACAATCCCCTAGTTGAACAGGTGAAAGGCATTTTGCTGTTGAGTTTCAATGATTTGCCATTCTACTTGAAGCATTATTTCTTTATTGTTGCATCTTTTGTGATGGTTAACCAAATAAGAGGAAGAAACTAATTCGCCTTTGGGTGGCGAAAGGATTCATTAGAGAAAGAAAAGGAAAGAAAATGAAGGAGATAGCAGAAGAATACCTCACAAAACTTATTCTTCAAAGCATGATTTATGTTACAGAGACTAATAAGGCTGGGAGGGTGAAGATATGTCGAGTTCATGATGTTATGCATGAACTGACTTTAAGAACATCTAAGAAAGAGAATTTTTGAACAACATATGATGGATATCAACTAAAGCTAGAAGGAAAAATCCATTGACTATGAATTCATAATCCAGGTGAAAACATCTGATTGAGTAGTACAATGTTGCGTCAACTTTTTTGAAAGCTATTTCCTCAAAATTCAAATTACTTAGGGTGTTAAATCTAGAAGGAGTTCCAGTTGAAACCATACTTACCACATTGGTTGAGTTGATCAATTTAAGGTACTTGAATTTGAGGGGCACCAATATTAGGGAGCTTCCAAAGTCAATGGAAAAACTATGCAATTTATAAACATTAGATGTATGGAGAACCAATGTAGAGAGGCTACTAAGAGGAATATCAAAGCTTCATAAATTATGACATCTATTTATGCGCAACAACCATGATCATAATTCTGAGTCAAGTAATGTTCCCAGTAGGATGTTGGCTCTAGCTGGAATATGTAGCATTTGAAGCTTACAGACATTAGCATGCGTTAAAACATATAAAGAACTACTCCAATAAGTTGGGAGCTTGACTGATCTTAAAAGGTTAGAAATCACAAATTCGAAAGTTGTTGATTGTCCAAAGTTATGCACTTCAATTCAAAAGATGATAGGCTTAATTTGTTTAGGTGTAACAACAACTAACATAGAAGAACAACTCCAATTAGAAGCACTACCTATGCCTTTATTGTTTCTTCAAAAACTAAAATTGGCTGGAAAACTAAACAGATTGCCTCCTTGGCTTAGGTGCTCATTTATTCTAACTCATTTACACTTGTTTTTTTCTTGTCTAGAAGAAGATATACTATATTCTCTCCACCCACTTTCCAATCTACTATTCCTTGAACTCAAGAAAGCTTAAGACGGGAAATTCTTGAACTTTAAGGCAAGATGGCTTCCCATACTCAACAAATTGATCTTTCTACAACTCTCAAGTTTCAACAACATTAATCTAAAAGAGGGTTCATTATACCAAGCATCCAAGAATTGTACCTTATTTGCTATCAAGAGCTGAAGGTATTACCTTGTGGCATTGAGGATCTCACTAGCCTCTAAAAGTTACAGTTGGAGGAGATGGCAAACGAATTTATACTGAATTTAGAAAATGGTGGTGGTAATGAGTATCAAGAAAGGTACGACACATACCTTTAATCAAACTTATTTATCTGACAGAAGAAACCCGAGTGGTTTAAACACTTTAAAGGATCTCCAATTACTTGATTTTTGTTGCATTTTACTATTTACTATTGAAAACGATATCTACCCACGCTAGTTGATCATGAATAATAGTTTGCATTATCAAGAAAAGAACTTAAAAAACCAGACAAAGCAACTAATACCTGAGAGCAAGAAATGTCTGTTCTTGGCATATTTATAGAGTTTTTCTCTATAACCATTATAGATTATGGCTTCAACATTGTTGTATGGGTATTGTCGTAAGTCTATTTTAGGAATTTCTGCAAACACTTGCAAAACCCTATCATTAGGAAATATTAACCTTGGTTCCTATGGCTAGCCTTCAAATTTAAAATTCATATATAATGCGTAAGTTTTGATGCATAATTCTGAGATAGCTTGACATTTTCTTTTTAAAGAAGAAACATAAGAAAAGATGAGATAGCTTGACTCTAATACGACATAATTAATGTGCATTAGATCTTATAACACGTATTATATATATATATATATATATATATAAGGGATAGTAAATAAATTGAGATCGAGCAAGTTTTAATTAAGTCAATTTCAAATCGAGTTATTTGTAATTAGGTTAATTTGAGTAATTTCTTTTTTCTAGATTGAACTATTGAGTTAATATGCAAAAACAAATTTGGATCATTTTTTAGATTTTTTATGAAGCCAATCATATGTAGCTTACACTGAAACTTGGTTTGGATAGTTGTGTATATCACTAAGTGATCTTTGAATGCTTGATTCAATCTCTCCTTTCCTCCAACCCTCCTCCCTCCTTGTATCCTTGAACAAAAAAAAAAATATACATAGTTATAATTTTTTAAAAAAATAAATAAAATATCAATAATTTTTTAAAAAAATAAAGAAAATATCAATTTGATTTCCAAAAAAAATTTAAACTAATTTAAATTAAATCAATCGGATTGAATCATGAGTGAGGTCAATTTTGAGTTATAGCACTTTAAATCTTTTTAATTTTTAGCTAAATTCAAATTTTACGAATGAATTTTTGAGTTTAATAAAAAATTACAAACTCTATTTATTTGTATTATACTAAAAAATTGTTCCTTAATTGAAGCATTGAGTGACTAGCATCACTTTTTATTCATATATATAACTAATAAATAAATCGAACTAGTTTTATTTTGTCAAAATTCATCCAAATGTATAAATTGACCCTTAAACTTTTCACGATTGGTCACTTTAACACTTCATTTTCAATTTTAATCAATTTAATACTTACTATTTTGTTTTTAGTCTATTGAATACCTTATCAGAATACTAAAATAAGGTGAGTTACATGCGCCTGTTTTCATGTTAATTAGATCAATGCCCTTTTTTTTACACTATTGTATGAGCACAATATTATCATCCACAATTCTAAATTTTTTAAAATATAAATTTATATTTCAAACTTAGAATAAGTCCTAAATATAAAAATAAAACATATATGAATTTTAACATAAAAATTGCAAATGAAACAAAAAAAAAAATTATATAGAAGGTAAAAGAATCCCTAATTCACATTACAAACAAAAAATTTCATTTTCAGATTCTTGAAATAGCTTGTAGGCATAACACCCACCATACTCTTTTTTATTTTATATTTTTTTATATATATTTAGGCTAATTTCAAGTTGATAAGAATATGGTGGAACGAGTCAAGTGAAAATTAACTCATGTGCACTCAAATGTTGTTGCAATTCTCACATATATGGCCAACATAAGAAGTGATAACCATAATAAAATTGACATTGCTATTTAGATCTTATAACATGATTGAGGTGAAGCAAGTTTGAACTAAGTCAATTTTGAATCAAGTTATTTTTAATTAGGTTAATTCAAGTAAATTATTTTTAGATCAAGCTATCAAGTCAATATACAAAAATAAATTTATATTATTTTTTGAATTTTAGATCAAGTCAATCATTTGTAGTTTTAATTTTTAAAAAACAAAGAAAATATCAATTTGATTTCTAAAAAAATTTAAAATTAGATCAGTCAAGTGGATCTACGAGTCAAGTCAACTTTAAGTTAGAGCACTTTAAGTCCTTTTAATTTTAAGCTGAATCAAAGTTTTATGAATGAATTTTTAAATTGGATCAGAAATTACTATTTCTATTTATTTATATTAGACTCAGAAAATTTTTATTAAAAATTCTAAGCATTGAATGACTAGCATCACTTTTCATTCATATATATAAGCCGAGTTTTATTGTCTAATTTTGTTTAATTTTTTAATGGATTTTGGCCTATTTGAGCATGAAGAAGCTTTAGATATCATATTTGAACTTAAAACTCGATTTTAAATTTGAACCAATCTTAAATACTCATGTTTGAGCTTCTAAGCTTGAGCTTAATAAGAAATTCTTCAATCTTAAAAAATTTTGACTAAAATAATAACAATTTTTATAATTTGTTTGATCCATTAAAAGCAAAGAAAATCAAGTTGAAGCCCTTAAATGTAGGGTTGAGCAAAAATTGAATCGAATAAAAAAAAAACTGATTGAAGTTATATTATTCGATCAATTTTGATTTTTTAGTGAAATTGATTTAGTTCGATTTTAGTTTTAAAAAATTTAATTTTCAATTTTGATTTAATTTTATATAAAAATTGAAAAATCAAAATTATTAATAAATCAAATTAATTTGAATCGAACTAATTTAAAATATATATAATTTAATAAAATCAAATTGAACCAAATTAGAATTTTACAGGTTCAATTTGATGGTACATAAAATTCTATTTATTTTGTTCAATTCATTTATTTTTCTTAAAAATTTTGGTTCAATTCAATTTTAAAATATAAAATTTGATTTTAATAAAAAGTTGAACCGAATAAACTAAATCAATCGAATGTTCACGTACTTAAATGGGCTTCACACTTTTGCACATTGCCAACTGTTGAGTAAAAACAAAGGAGGTGTGCATCTCCTTTTACACGAAGAAGGAATCCGTTTTTTGAGTTGTGCAAACAATGTGGGATTTCATCCCACATATTTTTCTTTTTTTTTTTTTTAATAGAAGTTTACAACATGTAATAATTGAAAGAAAATATATTTTAGTTTAAAATTTTATTTTATAAGTATAAACTACCATTATGAAAAGCATACAATATATCATGACATATAATTAAAATTTCATCATGATACATATTAAAATTATAAAATTTAAGATGTTAAAGTAGGTTACGATCAACCTTAACTTACTAAATATAAATGAATATGTTCCTATAAACAAGCTTGTTGTAAACATAAATGATTAAGTACATATGTGTTCGAGTTTGGTTCACTTATATAAATGAGCTTAAAATTTTGTTCAAACTCATTTATTAAATGTAGTAAATAAACCTTTAATGACATAAACAATTCACCGTGTACTAGAGGAAGAAAAATTTTTGTAGAAGTATAAATTTGAAGAATTAATCCAACAAATATATGAAGGAGAAAAGAAGGAACACACAACAATTATAGAGTTTTAGTAAACTTTTGCTTAAATCCTCTCCCTTAGCTTATCAACTAGAGAGTTCACTGCTTGTAGGTGCAACTTAAACTTTTATAATTTATTTCTAGGTATAACTTAAAATCTAACAAGTTCTACCCTAATAGGATAATAATAAAATTTTGGTTTATTATCCTGCTTTTCTCAAGATAGATTTATAGACACTATCTTAAACTTTTAACACATTTAAGAAAGAATGTCTACCCAATCCTAGGTAGTGATACTTAAGTATAAAGATTCTAAGTATTGTTGAAGAAAAATTACTCTTTAAAGAACACTCAAGATACCACAATTAAGCTTGTGCTTAAGCTTATAAATTAAGTAAAAAGAAAAGTCTATTACTTTCAGATTTCTCTTGCTTTGTTCTTTTTTCTCTTTAATTCTTTTGATTTCTCTTAATTTTTCATTTGACTTGAAGTAAATTGGATTGTCCTTTTATAGATATGCTTTAAGAAATGAGCCAATACACATATTGTACTTTTCTTGGCAAAAAACTATCATTGTACCATTATTTCCTTTGAATGGTCATTAGACATCAAACTTTTTTCATAACGTCTCTACCCAGCCTTTAAATGGGAATTAGAGTTTTCAATAATTATCACTTTGATGGGTATTAGATTCCTTTTATGATTGTTGAATGGCTAATAGCCTCTTTATGCATTTTCACAGGGCGTTTGGGCTTGCTAATAAGTTGCCTTTCCGTGATCATCAAAATTCTCCCACGGTCAATTTTTATTAACTTATACCCCAATCATACATACACCACATCTAATTCTAAAATTCAACGGGTCATTGCCATTTTTATAATCATTAGCCTTTGAATAGGCATTGGGATTTTCAAGAGGCACTAACATGGTTTAGACTTTAGGTTTGCTTAATGAGCACCATTTACATGTCCATAGTTGTTGGTCTATTCAATGGGTGTTAGAAGTTCCTTTAATCGTTAAGGTGATTTCCAAATCATATAGGGGAATTAAGGTACTTTTTCAAGACTTATTCAATAGGTTATTTTTTTATTTCTTTCATGGTTGCCATTTGAACATTTGCTCTTTGATAATGATGTCTTCAAAACATTTTCTAGGCTCTAATACCAATTATATGTCTCTTGATGAAGATAGCAATTATACCAATTATAGGTCTCTAATACCAATTATAGGTTATTTTAAAAAAGCTTGAAACTTATATGGAAGTTCTTTGAATTCACAATGGATTGATACCCACAAATTCACTCTTGCTCTAAAAAAAGGAGATAGAGTAAAAAAGAAGAGATGATATAAGATATTTCCAGTGATTTATCAATGTGCCTATGTCCACTCCCTAAGTAACCATTTAGCCTTTATTCTTCTTTTTGCAAACTCAAGAATAACCTCCCTTTTATAGGTGTAGTAACTCTCTTTTTGTGGGGTTAAAAGAAACCTTCCCACTCTTTTTTTACAAGGTTTAAGAGAGCAAAATTTCGTCAGTGATTTTTCAAGCTAATTAACAATCTATGTGCTTTTATTGGTTAAACACTAACCTTTCTACTCTTATAAGAAGTTACCTAAAAATATGTCTAAGCCTCTTAATTAGGTAAATATACAATGGTGCTTAAGAAAGCCTAACTCTCACTAACTCAAGGTTAGTTGCAAATTCTCACAAAACTCATTCTACCTAAAAATAAGAAATAAAAGCACAAATAAATGTATTAGCTTTCTCAATATTTATAATCTTGGTTTTTTCATAACCTTACAAATGGTTCATATTATCTTCAAAACTAGCTAATAGACACAAGGAATATGTTTGGCAGCTTTTGAAAAAACTAGTCGTTACACAATGAACATGCTATTGTACAGACCATTCATATGATTATTGCAAACGTGTCTTGACCATTCCTTCAAGCCATTCACAAGTTGTTCGGTCGTTCCATTTTTTTGCTTGAATTTTCTCACCTTTGCTCATTTTGAACAATGTTGTTCCAGAGGAAGCTAGGTCATTTTACATTTTTGTTTGAAACTTTTCATTTTTTTAATGATGAATGAGGTCGTTATGAAGCAGCTAGGCCTTTTTACCTTTGAGTTCAAATGATTGTTCTATTTCTTGAATAGGTGTTCCATGTATGTACAGGTCATTCCATGTATGCAAGAGTCCATTCACAGAACTATTCACCTCATGCCAAGTTATTCCACCATCCTTGAGCAGCGCTTTGCTCCTTTTTTGCTTGGATGCTTTACCCACCTTTAAAAGCATCTTAAGGGTCACAACCTTCCTAGATTAGGTATCCTCACATCCTTAAGTGCTTTGCCTTTAACTTTAAAAACATATAAGGTATGTCAACATCCCTTCAAAGTTCTTGAGGCTTCATAGGGCTAGGTGCTTAAAAGGTTTGACTCTTGTTTGGACATGTTTTTCAAAGCATTATCCATTAAGAATTAACAATATCCCCATAGATAGAACCTATAAGTAAACAACTCTTCATGAAAGATTAAAATTTCTCAAGGTTATGTTATCATTCAAAATATTATTCAAACATGCGATGAAAGAAGAAGTCTTATCAACCTTAGGGTCACATGGTCAATACTGTCAACATACCTCCACTATGAATACATTACATATTCCATAATTGTAGTGTGAATCTTTGAATTTAATTTAAATTAAATATAGTCTAGTATATATTTAGGCATTGTAATGCTTAGGTAATGAAATATCTTTGCACATTTGCTAAACAAAGTTAAAAATTAGAGAATTAACCTTCTTGTTGTTGTTGTTGTTGTTATTATTATTATTATTATTAAAACCAAAAGTTACAAAATTACTCTAAATTAAAAATACAAAATTTTTACATTCTTAAAGTAAATTTATAAAATTTATTTAATTATGTACAACGTATCATAACATGTTGACTTGAACTCTAACTCTCTTTGCCAAAATAATTATTATGTCAAATAAAAACTTCACAACTACAATAGTTATTGAATGATTATTATACCAATCCAAGAAATATATTGTAATATTTTAATTCGCTATATTCTATTGTCTATCACTGAACAAAAAACAAAAAACTTATATTTATCCAATTAAACTATTTTGACAACTTATCGATCAATTATGATTTTTTTGGATGATAATGATTAAAGAACAATGGATACCCCAATGAATTTCTAAGAATTCTTTTCCATCTATAGTGGGATCTAATGGATTTATAAAAATATAGATTTATGAATTTATCATTAATTGATGATCAATATTGTTCAATATTATATTATTTTTCAAAATATATTTATGCAACAATTGATATATATATATATATATATATATATTATCACTATTTATAATTTCATGTTATCCAAAATATAACTAGAATCGAGCTTATTCTCATCTTACTCTTATTGAACTGTATTTAATTTTTGAATTTTTTCAATGAATACACACATACACATACATATATAATTTTTAGACTGAGAGAATATATTTAGTACAACATGTGAAACATGTTAAAATATTTAATTATAGGATCTTGTACATAATTTTAGAATACCAAAACAATTTAATAACTGAACGGAAACAAATTGCGTACCTATCTCCGCGTTGAATCCCAAATTTACTTTGAGCCATAATTCCGAAAGTTGAAATAAAACACTTGAAAATTTGTCAGAACGGTTGGAAAACGAAAGCTAGATCTTCCTCTCTTTGACCTTCTCGAAGACGGCTACAATGGGCATAACAACTAGGGTTTTCTGTTATGAAAGCAGGAGAGGGGACCTAGCCTATTTATAATAATTTTAACAGGCCCACCCATCACAGGTCCATGTTAAAATAGGCCTACACTGACCGTCTTCTATATCGGCCCACAAAAGATGTCACAAGTCCATAACTCAGTTGATCACATTTTAATTGGGCTTACCCCAAATCAATAAACTATATTATTCAGTCCGTTTTATAAATAATTAAAACCAACCCATAATTAATATTATCCCACATAAAAAAAATTCCAATAGATATATGACCCAATATCACACCATAGTCGACCAGGTGAAGGAGGAATAACGCCAATTTCTTAGTAAAGATTGAAGCCATAATAATTCTGCAGTGGTGTTAGCTAAAGCCTTACACATTCACTCTCTGTAGAACTATGAGCTATAATGAGTTGTTTCTTAGCCCTTCGTGAAATAAGAGATGATCCCAAATAAATTGCACAACCACTTGTAGACCGACGATCATAAGGATAACTACCCTAGTCACTATCCGAGAAACACTGAAGATTGAAATCCTTACATCGAGCAAAGTATAAAGAATAGTATAAAGTCTAAAGCCTTGCAGTTGTTCTATATAAACCTCATTAGTCAAAAATCCATGCAGAAAGCATTAGAGACATCAAGTTGCCGAAGATTCTAGTGTTGCATATAAGCAATACTAATAACAGTCCGAATTATGGTGGCCTCAATAACTGGATTGAAAGTTTCATTGTAGTTTATCCTAGTTTGTTTAACCTTTGGCAACCAAACGGGCCTTGTACCTAAAAATAGAACCATTTGGATTACGCTTGATACCATTTATTGCCCATCACGTTCTAATTTTTCGATCTAGGAACCAATCACCAAGTATTGTTTTGAAGTAGAAGGACATATTCATGTTGAATAGCATCACGCCAGACCTAAAATTTGTTAGCTTGGGCAAAGGTTAAAGATTTAGTTTCTGCATAATTGGGTGAAGAAAGAGAGAGAAATGCATTTCGACATTACATAGTTGAAGGTCACAACTGCATAGGATGAGTATGATGTGTAGGATTGGGTTAGGGCAATGAGAATGAATTGAAGTGGCATTTTTGGGTATCTGATGGGTGAGGTTGTTTGGTGTCGGAAGAAACTAGAGATGATAGGATGTCATTTAAAGATTTAAATTTGATTGGTGGACTAAATATGGTAAAAGATACCCATGGAAAGGGTGAGCCGGTACAAGGAATTGGCGATAGAGATGCAGTGTTTGAATTAGAGGATAAATGTAGAGAAGAAGAAATAGGTGATAAAATAGGTGAAGAAGTAAGATAAGAGAAAGAGGAGAGAAAGGACAAAACTGCGGGGCTGGTAGGACTCCAAACTAATGTCATCCATGGTTCTAATGTGGAGGGAGACGTGAGTGAAGAAGCAATTGAATTTGATTTCCCAAGTAGATAAGGAAAAATATTTTGATCAAATTGACAATGTCTAGCAACATATATGCGGCCTGAACTAGGATTAAGACACCGATGCCTTGATGAATTGGAAAAGTCCTAGATATACGCACCTCTTCGTTCAAAATTCAAATTTATTGTTATTATAAGGACGCAAAAGAGGATAAACAGAATAACCAAAGACACGTAGAAAATTATAATTTGGTAACATGACCATGCAATAGAGAGTATGTGTAACATCCTCAACTAAAATCATATACATTTTAAATTACGCAATATTTAAAAATATGCATTTGATAAATAAGCATTTAGGCATGTGAATTGGAGAAAACACGACAATGACACTTGCATTGTTGTAATTGGGATACTTGAAAAAAAAATGTAATGTTT